>PITA01034171.1:0-11936 GCA_004023965.1 Spilogale gracilis | reverse complement strand
CCCAGGTGCCCCGATAAGTGACATTTTTAATACAGTTATTAATGTTATGTGAATGAAGAGGCAAGAGAGAACTCCTTTCTTCACTCCCCATCAACTACCTTGCCTCCCTTAAGGCTCCTTCAAAATGGAAATTCTGGTGCTGCCACTGGTAATGTCAGACTCAAAATATTTATTTCCTTCCAAATGAGGTTCCCCATAGGTTTCTGACTCTTTGCTTTGTGACTCAGTGTTGCAATTAGAGTTTACAAGGGAAGAAACCTGATTTACCCTTGGGTCAAATATCCATCCCCCTAGGTGTAGTTGCAAGGTCTAGACATGGTCATCCAATCCTACCCCTGCAATAGAGGCAGTAGAAACCATTCCCAGAGAAGAGGGCATGGGCAGGTAGGTACAGAGGGAAAGGTGAAATGCCCTTATAGTCCTGACCTCCGGTCTCATGCATTCATGGGCAGATCTTCGAGCGTGGTTCTCATCACAGATGTTTAATTACTTTTCAGGATATGCTCTGAGATGGAGTCTTCTAGGAATGAGTCAGAAGTAACTTAGAACTGACACAGAAAGACATCAGCACAAGTTATTAGGAAGAGAAAGTGTCCTTTATTGAGCTGAAATATCTGTCAGGTATTTTTTGTAAGGACAAATGATGGCATATTGGCTGAGCTATGTAAGAAAACTGGTATTAGATATGTGGGTAGTTAGGCCAAGATTCTATGCTTTTCGTGTTTTCTAGTTCTCCAGTCTCTCCACATGAGTATTAGGTCTTTGATCTTCCTTTCTAAATTGCCGTTGCCTCCACAGTAAGTCTGTCTCTTTTTGACCTTCCTCCCTAGACTATGATAACCTCCAGAGTAGGGCTTCTTAATCTCTTCACCTAGCATTTTTGGTGCTCATCTGTGTTATGACATTGAAGAAAGACTGAAGAGACGAAACTCATGGCTTCATGTGGCTTTGTTTTAAGTTTCATTGAAGGAAAATAGAATTCATTAGGTAAAATGATTGTCTTTTTCCATTATTTGGGGCACCCTGGGCTACTAGGGCTGTAGATTATCTTGAGTTGTTTATGCTTCCTCTGTCCCTGTGCTGATGTGGGACCTTGATGGAGGAGTGGGACCATAAAAGACAGTAGCTTGTGAACAGGCCTGCATTCAGTCATCTTTCTATAATTAGAATTGACAGCTACCGCCCTTATTGCCCTCCTATACATTTCTTACTTCCTTCCCTGGAAATAAATCTTTGCGTTTTTGTTAATGTGCTTTATTTGTTAGAGCAGTTTCAGGTTTATAGAAAAAGGAGTGAAACGTTCAGAGTTCCTGTATATCCCCACATTCCGCCCCCTCCCGCCAAGTTTCCCATATTGTTAATATCTTGATTTGGTGTGGTACTTTGTTTCAGCTGCTGAGCCAATATAATAGTTTTTTTAATTTTAAAGATTTTGTTTTTGAGAGAGAGTAAGCACGAGCAGGGGGAGGGGCAGCGGGAGAAGCAGATTCCCTGCTGACCAGGGAGCCGGGTGGGGGATTGAATCCCAGGACCCTGGGATCATGACCTGAGCCATCCAGGCACCCTGATAGGTTATTTTTAACTAATATCCATAGTTTGTTAGTTTACATTAGGGTTTATTCTTTGTGTTGTACCTTCTGTGGGTTTTGATGAAAGTATGATGACCCCTATATCCATCATTACAGTATCATATGGAGTAGTTTCACTGCACTAAAAATCCCCTGTGCTCCACCCTTTCATCCCTCCCCCAGCCCAGGGTGACTACTGATTGTTTCATCATCTCTCTAATTTTTACCTTTTCTAGAATGTCATATAATTGGAATCATATAGTATGTAGCCTTGTCAGTTTGGCTTCTTTCATATAGCAATATACATTTAAAGCTCCTCAGTGTTTTTTTGTGCCTTGATAGCTCACTTCTTTATATCACTAAATAATATTCCTTATTGTATGGGTGTATCACAGTTTGTTTATCCGTTGGCATATTGAAGGGCATCTCGGTTGCTTCCGAGGTTTGGTAGTTGTGAATAAAGCTATAAACATTTGTATGCAGGTTTTGTGTGGAGGTAAGTTTTCAGCTTATTTGGGTAGATACCAAGAAGCATGATTGCTGATCACATGGTAGAATATGTTTAGCATTTGAAGAAACTGCCAGACTGTCTTCCAAGGTGGTTGTACCATTTTATCTTCCCAGCAGCACTGAGTGAGAGATGCTGTTGGTCCATGTACTCAGCAGCATTTGATGCATAACTTATTTTGAGTTATCTATGCCTCATCTGCCCCTGCACTAATTTGGGACCTTGATGAGCAAAGAGGGACCATGTGGTAGTGGTAGTAATAGGTTATGGACTGGCCTGTGTAGTCATTTTTCTATGTTTAGAATTGACAGCTACCACCATTTCCCATTTATGACACTTCTCGTTTTCTTCTAGATCTTCTCATCTGGCAACGAATCTTTGTTTCGTTAGACTTTTGGATAATAATTGATTCCTTTTTCTCCTTAACACAATTTTATACAGGTCTGAGAGATGACTATAGGGATATAAGATTATCTTCTGGACCATCCTAGCCATTTAGAGTTAAAATTGGCACCATGATGTTTTTAATACTGAATTAAAATACTTTATGAAACTTATCATAGCAGCCTATGCATTTTTCATATTTGTTGAAGGAATATAATAATTCATAATTTGTTTTCATAGATTATCTTGATAATGGTAATAATAAAATGGCAATTCAGCAAGCAGATAAATTGTTGAAGAAACATAAGGATCTTCATTGTGCTAAGGTAAGTTCATCTGCTCTTGAGTTACTTATATTTGGTGGGCTATATAATCTTAAAAGGGAGAAAGTATTAAATCTGTTTAGTGACTGTTTTTTCAGGTTTTTTTCCCTCCAGGTTTTGTTCTGTTTTTTTTTGTTTGTTTGTTTAATTTTTTTTAAAGATTTTATTTATTTATTTGACAGAGAGAGATCACAACTACAGAGAAGCAGGCATAGAGAGCGGAGGAAGCAGGCTCCTTGTCGAGCAGAGAGCCTGATGCGGGCCTCAATCCCAGGACCCTGAGATTATGACCTGAGCTGAAGGCAGAGGCTTAACCCTCTGAGCCACCCAGGCGCACATGTTCTATTTTGTTTTTAAAGCAGGCTCCATGCTCACTGTGGAGTGAGTGCAATGCAGAACTTGAACTCACAACTCTGAGATCAAGAGTCGTACACTCCACCAGCCTGAGCCAACCAGGCGCCTCTCTAAGCCATTTATTTTTCTGATTACTTAAATGCCATAAATAGTATTTAATTAAAAGCTAGCTGTTTATTTCTATATTTTGGATATAACTTAAGTTAATTTAATTATTTTATATTGGTAGACTTATTTTTTTAAGCAGTGTTGTACCTTTTATTTATTTTTTTTAACGTAGATTCCATGCCCAGCGTGGGGTTTGAACTCACAACCTTGAGATTCAGATTGTATGCTTTAGGGACTGAGCCAGGCAGGTGCCCCTCTTGTGCCTTCTTAATATGACTGAAATAGGAAAGAATCGAATCTTGATGTGCTGAAATCTTTAGTAAAATATGGTTTACTTCATTAGCAGCCTAGGCGTACCTTACAGCTTATCTTGTGTTTTCAAGTTGGCTGTTTTTTTGTTTGTTTTTATTTTTTAAGATTTTATTTATTTGACAACACAAGCACGAGAGTAGGAGAGGGAAAAGCAGGCTCCCCTCTGAGCAGGAAGTTTGGCTCATATTTTCATTTCTGTCCTTTTAAAACCAATGTTTTTCCTATGTATCAGGTTTTAAAGGCAATTGGTTTACAGAGAACTGGAAAGCAAGAGGAAGCCTTTACCTTGGCACAGGAGGTGGCGGCCCTTGAACCCACAGATGACAACTCGCTACAGGCACTGACCATTCTTTACCGGGAGATGCATCGACGTATGTTTCTTTTTCATCGTTTTTAAACCTGAGCCCTGAGCTGAAATTTTTGTTTCTTTCTTTCCTTTTTTTAAAAAAATTACTTAATTTATTTTAGAGAGAAAGCATATTTTAGAAAGGGAAGGAAGGGCAGAGGTGGGGGGAGAGAATCTTAAGCAGGTTCCACAGTTGAACTTAATGGATTAAGCCACCCCAGTGCCCCAAGTTTTTGTTTATTTCTGACTGAGTTCTCTGTTTGTTCATTTTACTTATCACTCATGTTTTGAGTGGATGGCAATAGGCGAAATAATGCATTAACCATAATTTACAAAGACTGTAGGCAGAAAGGATATTTTACGTGTATTAGTATCCTGAATTGGAATGAGAACTTGAGGTCAATTTGTGACATTTTGATTTACTAAATGGAAGAGGAACCCTTTTTTACTATTTGATAATGAAAAATTCAAACATTAAAAAAAAAGAACAGCATAATAAATCTCATTATCCAGCTTAAGCAATCATTGTCACATGGCAAATTTATCTGCATTCCATCCCCCTGCCAGATTATTTCTAAGCATATTCTAGGTAGTCTACCTTTTCACCTGTAAATAAAGTATTTCATTATTAATTTCTCAAATCTTTTGTGGAATATTGTATGTCTTCCATAATACATATTATTGAAGATAAATTTACGTAACACACTAGAATTCTTGATGTGGAATAATGAACATTCATGAATCTACCAACCAACTAAAAAAAATCTTTATCACATTTGTTTTTCTAAGTAATACTTTATATTAATTTTGCTCAGTTTTGACTTACTTTAAAAGTTTACCCTTGGGGCAATTGGGTGGCTCAATTGGTTAAGTATCTGCCTTCAGCTCAGGTTATGATCCCGGCGTCCCAGGATCGAGTCCCACATTGGGCTTCCTGCTCAGTGGGAGCTCTGCTTCTTCCTCTGCCTGTCACTCCACTCGTGCTCTCTCTCATTCTCTCTTTCAAATAAATGTGTAAAATCTTAAAAAAAAAAAAAAAAAGGTTTTGCTCACAATCCTTCACATCGTACACCTTAAAATATGTCATTTTTATTTGTCAATTATTCCTTAGTAAAGCTGGAAAAAATAAAATAACATTTTTGCCAACCTAGTAGACAGAAATGTTAGTTTATAGTTTTGTTTTTCATTTTTTAAAAAAATTTTATTTAAGAGAGAGAGCGCGCACACATGAGCAGGAGGGAAAGGGGCAGAGGGAGAGGGAGAAGCAGACTCCCCATTGAGCAGGGAGCGCAATGTGGGCTTGATCCCAGTATCCTGGGATCATGACCTGAGCTGAAGGCAGACGCTTAAGTGACTGAGCCACCCAGGCATCCCTTGTTTTTTGTTTTTAAAAAGACAGAAGTTAAGAGTTATATTTGATTATTTAGGGATTAAGTTGCTTTAGTGATATGGATTCTCCCCCAGTGTTTTGTTTTTTTTTTTCTTTTTAAAGATTTTATTTATTTATTTGACAGAAACACAGGTAGAGAGGGAACACAAGCAGGGGAAGTGAGAGAGGAAGAAGCAGGCTTCCCGCTAATCAGGGACCCCGATGTGGGGCTCCATCCCAGGACCCTAGGATCACAACCTGAGCCCAAGGCAAATGGTTAACAACTGAGCCACCCAGGTGCCCACCCCCTTGTTTTTTTCTTTTTTTTTTTTAAGTTATTTATCTCATAAATCCTGCATGTTTCTCTGTGCCAAGTGTTGTATCAAAGTCAAAGATGAAAGGTGGTCTGTCTGTTCTTGTGTTACAGTCCGTAAGGGGAAATTCACGGGGACCTGGCTGGCTCAGTCTGTAGAGCATATGACTCTTGATCTCAGCGTCATGGATTCAAGCCCCATGTTGGATGTAGAGCTCAGTTAAAAATAAAATAAGGGGAAATTCATCAACAGACTGTATTCTACTTTATGTGTAATAAATGTTATTTAAAAAATGTAGAGATGGCAGAAGGAAGCAGTGATCAAGCTGGGTGGAGGTGCAGAGATGGTGTTCAGGGAAGGAACTTGCACAGTTCCTGGCAGAGAGGATTACATTTGAACTGGATCTTGGTCTTAAATGTTGTTCACTGAGTAGAATAAAGTGAGGAAAGGAGAATTCAGGCAGAGGGAACAGTAAAGGCACGGGAAGGGAGTCTAGTGGAGCTACCGATAGTTCCATGTGCTGGAACACTGAGTGCTGCAGGAAATAAGTACGAAGGAGACAGGCTAGATCCTGGACAGTCTTATTTATATATTGTAAAAGTGTTGGGGAGGCCTGAGCTATTCCATACTTCATCAAATAACACCCAACCAAGAGAGGAATAATGATCAGATGAGGCAAAACAAATACTTTCTTCTTCCTTAGTGATAGGAGACAACTATTGCCTCCAAAGGGGAAAAAATTAAGTGCTGTTAAGATTTAAGGTATACTTCAATAATTAAAGAATATCCTATTTCTCTTTATCCTAGCGGAGTTAGTTACAAAACTTTATGAGGCAGCTGTGAAGAAAGTTCCCAATAGTGAGGAATATCACTCTCACCTCTTCATGGCTTATGCCAGAGTGGGCGAATATAAGAAAATGCAACAGGTAATTTGATTCCAAACTTCCTGGGCTGTGGGATTTGCTATTAGATGCAAGTCTCCTTAAATGTGACTTAATTGTAGGAATGTGTGTGCATGCATGTCAGTGTTTGCATGTGTGTGTAGAACTGAATCTATGTATTTGTGTGTGGAAATCAGGCAGAAACTTTGTGTGTTTTAAGGATGAACTATTATTCAGGTACTTTAAGTGTTTTATTTGGAGAAATCTCGTTCTTTGGTGTCCTGGTGGTATGTTTTGGTTCTGGTAAGTTGGCTTCAAATTGTCCCACTGTATGAGATTGCTGTTATGTATTCTGAAAATGGGCAGAAATCCCAGAAAAAAAAAATGAACAGACTATAGAAAGATTAAAGTTTGCATCTGACTTGTAAATTTAACTCTTTGTAGTCTGCTGAGATTTTTAAGTCCACCTAGGAAAACTCCCCACTGGATACTTGTCTCTTTTGCTAAAGGCAGCTTATTCGCCAATTAGCACATTTTAGATGTTCCATATATTTAGATGTATGTGAAGAAGTCTCATTTGGACTAGTGGGTGGGTAAAGTCAACATCTCAGAGAAATGAAACTGTTAAACCCATAAAGGATTATGATGTTAAACGAGTGTGTTTTTTTTTTTTTAAGAAATGGCTTTGTTTGTGTCTATAATTTCTTCCGAAAGCAAAGCTTTCTTACTTGGGTTTTTGTTTTGTCTTATTCTTTACTTGAAATATCAGACTGTAACAATAGATAAATTAGGGAGCGTGGAAGGTACTGTTTTAATAATAATAAATACTTCTTAAAATTAATCTTTGTATTTGCTTATATAAGTTTTTAAATTGGAAGAATTTTTCTCCTCAAATACAATTCTTTGAAGTTTTATTTACTGATGGAATATATTCTCAGGAAAAATATTCAGAGATTATAATTTTTCTTTTAGGGAACCTGGGTGGCTCAGTTGGTTAAAACACTGCCTTTGGCTCAGGTCAGGATCCTGGAGTGCCGGGATCAAGTCCCGCATGGCGCTCCTGGCTCTGCGGGGAGTCTGCTTCTCCCTCTGACCTTTTCCCCTCTTGTCCTCTCTTTCTCTCTCTCTCTCTCAAATAAATCTTTTTAAAAAATAAATTTTCTTTTAATGAAAATGAGTATTTTTAAATTGGCAACAGTAACATGTATATATGTTAATTTTTAATATTTTTACTTCTAAGAATATTTTTTTTAATTACTTTTTTTTTTTTTTAAAGATTTTATGTATTTGACAGAGAGAAACACAGCCAGAGAGGGAATACAAGCAGGGGGAGTGAGAGAAGGAGAAGCAGGCTTCCTGCCAGGGGCTTGATCCTAGATCTCCAGAATCATGACCTGAGCCAAAGGCAGTGGCTTAACCAACTGAGCCACCCAGGCGCCCCTAAGAATATGTTTTAACTAAAATATATTAAATATCTGTTAATATAGGTACAGTTAAAGGAATTATGTTTCATCCATATGGTAGAATAAAATGCAACACCCCACCTCCCCTCAAATAGTATTACATCTCTAGGAGAATGTACCAAATGTTATCAGGATAAAGGCCTGTGGATACTTTTCTTTCTCTTAATTTTTTTTAAAGTGTTAATTTTATGATCCCACAAAACTTTTTTTTGGAGTTTTTTTTTTTTAAAGATTTTATTTATTTGACAGAGAGAAACACAGCCAGAGAGGGAGCACAAGCAGGGGGAGTGAGAGAGGGAGAAGCAGGCCTCCTGCTGGGCAGGGAGCCCAATGTGGGACTCGATCCCGGGTCTCTAGGATCATGACCTGAGCCGAAGGCAGTCGCTTAACCAATCCCACAAAACATTTTTGAACCATGTCTATTATATATACGTGCAAACAAACAAACAAACAAACAAAAAGCACAAGTTCATGCAATGACAATTAGGGTAAATTTTGAACAAAGGAGAAAATAATCTGCCACTTGAACAGATTTTTTTTTTTTTACAGTTGAACTTTACATTTTGGCAGAGATATACATATATTTTTGCATCTTGCTCTTTGGAGCGACTGCTTTGACGTTGCTTAATAGTGATTGATATGTTGTAGCTATAGCTTGTTTTTTGTTTTTGTTTTTTTTTTAAAGATTTATTTATTTGAGAGAGTGAGCAAGAGAGAGAAATGGAGTAGGGGGAGGGGCTGAGAGAGGGAGAAGCAGACTCCTCTCTGAGCAGGGAGCCGGACGAAGACATGGAATCTGATGACATGGGGCTCGACCCTGGCACTCTGGGATCATGACCTGAGCTGAAGGCAGACGCTAGACCAGCTGAGCCACCCAGGCTTCCAGTCTAATATATTGGAACAATGGAGCATTCTAGTATTAAATGTTTCAGAATGAAGCGTCTGATTTTTGTTTTACCTTTTTTGCTGCTTAAGATAGTTAAATTTCTTAGTTTATGTGTATGTTTATTTTGAAAGTGGTATGTCAATCTGGGGTGATAGGTAGTTTACAAATTAAATGTCATGTTTCATGAGGGTGAGCATTTCTGTTTTGTTCAGTACAGAATCCTCAGTGCCTAGAATAGCATCTAGACTATATATTTTTTTAAAGATTTAATTTATGTATTTGACAGAGAGAAACACAGCTAGAGAGGGAATACAAGCAGGGGGAATGAGAGAGGGAGAAGCAGGCTTCCTGCTGAGCAGGTAACCCGATGTGGGGCTCGATCCCAGAACTCCGGGATCTGACCTGAGCCGAAGGCAGACACTCAACGACTGAGCCACCCAGGCCCCTATTTTTTTTATTTATTTATTTATTTTTAATTTATTTGAGAGAGAGAGAGAGAGAGATCATGAGAGTGGAGAAGGTCAGAGGGAGAAGCAGACTCCCTGTGGAGCTGGGAGCCTGATGCAGGACTTGATCCTGGGACTCTGGGATCATGGCCTCAGCCAACGGCAGTTGCCTAACCAACTGAGCCACCCAGGCGCCCTGGACAATAAATTTTTTATTTTTTAAAGATTTTATTTATTTGACAGAGAGAAACACAGCCAGAAAGGGAACACAAGCAGGGGGAATGAGAGAGGGAGAAGCAGGCTTCCCGCCGAGCAGGGAGCCCGATGTGGGACTCGATCCTGGGTCTCCGGGATCATGACCTGAGCTGAAGGCAGTCGCTTAACCAACTGAGCCATCCAGGCGCCCCGACAATAAATTTTTGATAAATGATTTGTATTAATTTGTGGAGGTAAAAGGGAGGGAAGCCAGGGAATCAGAAAACGTAAAGGTTTATTCTGTCCCAGATGACATCTCTGGCAGGTAATATTTAAAATCATCTTGAATGAAGATTTGCTAGGGGTTCAAAGGTGTTTGGACTTTTCTTGTTCTGTAAATGACACTCCTTTCGTTTGATCATTCGTTCATTTGTTATTTTTTTATTTTTTAAAAATTTTATTTATTTGAAGGAGAGAGAGAATGAGAGAGAGCAAGACCCTCTCTGCTGAGCAGGGAGCCCCATGCAGGACTCGATCCTGGGACTCCAGGATCATAACCTGAGCTGAAGGCAGCTGCTCAACCGACTGAACCACCCAGGCGCCCTCATTCATTTGTTTTTAGACGTTTGTTCCTGTATTCTGAGTCACCAAGTCACTGCCATGCTTTTTTTTTTTTAAAGATTTATTTATTTATTTATTTATTTATTTATTTATTTATTTAGCAGAGGGAGGCAGCCAGAGAGGGAACACAAGCAAGGAAAGTGGGAGAGGGAGAAGCAGGCTTTCTGCCGAGCAGAGAGCCGGATGTGGGGCTTGATCCTAGAACCCTGGGATCATGACCTGAGCTGAAGGCAGCCACTGAAGGACTGAGCCAGGCGCCCCCCCCCCAACAGTCATGTTTTTAAACTTGTCCTCCAAAGTTTTCTGTATCAGCGGAGTGTCAGTGTTTGTAACGTAGTATAGGTGCAGGCATGAAATTTTTGTCTTATTTTTTTGTATGGAAAATTGATATTAATTTTATATTCTCCTTTTTATTTCTGTATGTTATTATAAAAATGTTTTCTTTCCCCCAAATGATCAAATAAAATTGGTTTTCCAACACTTTTCATTCCATTCCTCCAGAGTTTGGTGTTAGCAGCAGGGACCTTAAACCATCTTAGACTCTTTTTTTTTTTTTAAGAGGTGGGGGTGCCCAGCAGGAAGATCGTGAGCAGAGGGAGGGGCAGAGGGAGAAGCAGACTCCCAATGAGCAGGGAGCCTTACTCAGGGCTTGATCCCAGGACCTTGAGATCATGACCTGGGCCAAAGGCAGATACTTAATGGGCTGAGCCCCCCAGTTGCCCTTTAGACCCTCCTTCTTCTCCTGTATATCCATTTTGTCTCTAAATCATCTTAACTCTTTCCCCACGGTGTTTTTGAGGTCTCTTTTTTATTTGATCTACCTCATCCTGGTTTAATTCCTCATTGCCTCATCTCTTCTATTTTTTTCCTTCATGGTACAGCTAAAACACTCTTCCTAGAAGAGTATAGATGTATACATATCACTCCCTTACTCTGTATAACAGACTCCTTTTTGAGTGCTTCACAACCAGAGTATCTTCATTACTCTTTAGCCCTTTTCCCCTACCAGTCCTCTTAATCCTTATTTATAGCCAATCATCCTATTTGTTCTTGTCAACATGTCTCTTCTTTCATTAAATTTTTTTTTTTTAAAGATTTTATTTATTTGACAGAGAGAAACATAGCCAGAGAGGGAACACAAGCAGGAGGAGTGAGAGAGGGAGAAGCAGGCTTCCCGCCGAGCAGGAAGCCCGATGTGGGACTCGATCCCAGGTCTCTGGGATCATGACCTGAGCCGAAGGCAGTCGCTTAACCAACTGAGCCACCCAGGCGTCCCTCATTAATATTTTTGTTCAGATTTGTTTTGCTTCTACCTAGAATTGATTCACTCACTTAACCACTCACCCCCAATTTTCTTTTTTGAAGATTTTATTTATTTGACAGAGAGTGATCACAAGTAGGCAGAGAGGCAGGCAGAGGGAGCAGAGGAAACAGGCTCCCTGCTGAGCAGAGAGCCCGACATGGGTCTCGATCCCAGGACCCTGGGATCATGACCTGAGCTGAAGGCAGAGGCTTTAACCCACCGAGCCACCCAGGTGCCCCCAAATATTTGTTTTATGTGTATGTATCCTTAACACCATCTTTGTCTGTAGACATTCTGTTTGACCTTCATGGTTCATGTGAAAGACTGCTTCTTTGAAGACTTTATTGATTAAATTCCCTTCCCTACTTTCCCTTAAGGAAAGAAAAAGGAAAGGAATGAACAGACTTAACCATGCCTTTTTTTGAGACAAAAAAGCATTGTATTTTTGTATAGGATGTTTGTTTTTTTGGCTAAGTATTATTTTAGTCATTTGAAAATATGTTTTATCTCTTTCCTTAGCTTTTAAGTGTTTTTTGGGACTGGGTCTCAATCTTT
>PITA01034170.1:0-11932 GCA_004023965.1 Spilogale gracilis | reverse complement strand
CTGTCCTTTTCCCACTGGATATTTTTTCCTGCTTTGTCAAAGATGATTTGACCATAGATTTGTGGGTCCATATGTGGGCTCTCCACCCTGTTCCATTGGTCTGTTTCTCTGTTTTTATGCCAGTACCATGCTGTCTTGGTAATCACGGCTTTGTAATAAAGCCTGAAGTCAGGTAATGAGATGCCCCCAGCTTTGCTTTCAGGCCACCTCATCAGTCCCATCAGATGCCAGCTCTCATGGTGTTACAAGTAAGAAACCATTCTCTCAAATCTACCATCAAATCTAGGAGGAGCAAGAATTGCTTTCCTGGTCTTGAATAGCAGGTGTTTGACACCAAGTCCCGCCCCCGGTCCTAAAGATGATGATGCTTGAAGGCACCGTGTTTAGTGCCTAGAAGTCAGTGAGAAAAGCTGGGTGGGAATCCAGCCTTTCTAGTCTGTCCATGTCCATGGTCTTGGTTACCAAGTCCCTCCATTCCAGACCTTGAGGGTTGCCATTCAGCTCATTCTAGTAAATGATTTGAATGTAAAAACATTTCAAGAACGACTCATTCTGACCCCACTCTCCTCACTTGCTCTTCTGTTTAGGAACAGCTCTGAGGCCTCAGGCATAACTTCCAAAATCACAAATGATGTGAGTGTTTCTATTGAACAGGCTTGACAAACCAATCTGAATGAGGTTGTGTCCCATTTCCTAAGTGCTGCTACTGACTTTGTACAGAGTGCCAACAGCCCAAAGTCAAGTGGTTAAAACTTTCCATGGAGAGAACAAGGCAGATTAAAAGGGTAGGTTAGGACTGCCTTTCTGTTTTGCTATCTTTTTCTTCTGAAGAGCATCAGAGTGTCGCATTCGTTTACAGAATAACTTAAAATGAATAAAGCTATTATGTACAAAGTAGGTGATGATTGGTAGAAAGCTTGTTTCTCAACTACGCATCCTTGAGCTGAGTAATGACCTGACTTGGGAGTTGGCGGGGAGAGGGAAAAGAGACTTAATTGTGCTTTTGGCTTCAACAGACAGGGAACATGTCTAGGGGTTGTGGTAGACAGAATCACACCTCTCCCAAAGACATCCATGTCCTGATTCCTAGAACCTATGAATATGTTACGTTTTCTAGAACCTCTAGAATGAATGCAGGCCAGGTCACATCTTGGTGTTAGCCCAGTGAGATGTGTGTCAGCTTTCTAGCAGACAGAACTGTGAGATAATAAGTGTGTGTTGTTTGGAGTCACTCTTTGTGTGGGACTTTTTCAGAGCAACAAATAGGAAAAGGATACAGGAGTGACAAAAGTGAGTATGAGAGCTGTTTCTGGTTCAGGCATGTTACAGAGAGGCTGTCGCCAGCAAGAGAGAACTGAAGAAGATAGACCAAGTGTTGAGGACACACAGGAGAAGGTGGCTATGATACCAGAAGACTGGGAGAAGTGTTTCAGGATGAGCCTGGGATACAGAGCACAGCCTGGAGGCTCGAGGACCCTAATCAGAAGAGACCTCAGATGACCAGAGGATAGCTAAATAGACACAGAAACCTAAAAGTACAATGATTCTTGCATGCTACCAATTCATCCCTTTAGTTAAGAATCAATATATAAGATAGAAATAGCCCTGAGATGGGTGGCTCAGGCGGTTAAGCATCTGCCTTTGGTTCAGGTCATGATCCTAGGGTCCTGGGATCAAGCCCTGCATCCAGTTCCCTGCTCAGTGGCGAGTCTGTTTCTCCCTCTCCCACTGTTGCTCCCCCTGCTTGTGTTCTCTCTCTTTCTAATAAATAAATAAAAATCTTGAAAGAAAGAAAGAAAGAGCTCTGAGCCTAATACTTCCTAAAGAATCACACAAGAAGATATATTGAAGGTATATTGAAACAATATACCTTTATGAGCACAAAAGAAGAACACAAAATAACATAATTAAGGAGTATCAGTTATCCATGCAGAAGACCTGGCTACTTCTCTTCTGTATCTGTTTTCTTATTCTTCAATCAGAATAGAACTTTCAAGATGGTACAAGGCTACCTAGCTTCACTTGCTTGGAGGT
The DNA here is from genome assembly GCA_004023965.1 of Spilogale gracilis. Taxonomy (NCBI): domain Eukaryota; kingdom Metazoa; phylum Chordata; class Mammalia; order Carnivora; family Mephitidae; genus Spilogale; species Spilogale gracilis. Next base: position 9,898 of record PITA01034170.1, on the reverse strand, counting down.
CTGGCCATGTGGCTAATTTCTAGCCAGTGGCATATGAACTGGAGTGATGATGAGTGGTTACTTTTTTTAAAAAGATTTTATTTATTTGTTTGTCAGAGAAAGAGCACAAGCAGGAGGAGTGGCAGGCAGAGGGAGAGGAAGAAGCAGACTCCCCGCTAAGCAGGGAGCCTGACATGGGACTCAGTCCCAGGACCCTGGGATCATGACCTGAGACAAAGGCAGGTGCTTAACTGACTGAGTCACTGAGGCATCCCATGAGTGGGTAGTTTTAAAGGGAAGAGTTATACCTGTCTCTTCCTCCTGTCCACCGGCAGAAACAAGGATGAGGTGGCAAGCCATCTTGGACTCCACAATGAGGGCAGCATCCTCGAACTGGTGAGGCCACAAGATAGAAGGAGCCTGGGCCCCAGCTGGCTTCTCAAAGAGAAACCCCTATATACTGGGGTTTCACAGAAATAAAATTATCTCTGGTTGGATCCATTATTATTGAGGGTCTCAATGTCCAGGCTAGAAACAATACTGAATATTTCTCCAGATGAGTTGGGTTGAGGCTCTTTCAGTGAAAATAAATAAATAAACAAACAAACAAACAAACAAATACATAAATAATAATTTTGATGGATAAATAAATGAATAAATTTAAAAGGCAGTGATTCTCTCTGCTTTACCCAGAGGTAACTTGGGCTTTTCTTAAGCTTTGACTTGACAAAAGAGTCACTGTCATTATACATTTTCTATGGCTAATGTAACAAATTACCACAAACTGAGTGACTTGAAGCCACATACATTTGTTTCCCTACTGTTATGATGGTTAGAAGTTGAACACGGTTCTTACTGGGCTAAAACGAAGATGATGGCAGAGATGCATTGTCTTCTGAAGGTTCTAGAGAAGAATCCATTTCAAGAGGCCAACCACTTTCTTTGGTTGGCAGGACCTCCATCTTCAGAGGCAGTGATGTTAGTTAACCCTCTCATGCTAGCCATCTGTCTTCTCCTGTCTCTTATGCTTTTAAGGATCCTTGTGATGACACTGGGCCGACCTGTGTCATTCAGGATCATCTCCCCATCTTAAGGCCAGCAGATTAGCAAACTTAATTCTACTTGTAACTTTAATTCCCCTTTGCCACGTGACCCAAGATACTTACAATTTCTGGGGATTAGGACATGGACGTCTTTGGGAGACCATTATTGTGTCTACTTCAGTCAGTCTCTCTCTTTTTTTTCTTCTGTATGTTGCCCACTCTTCAGAAATTCTGTTTTGTGTACATATATATGTGTTTATATGTGGATGCCTACATCTATTTGCTACCTCTGTCCAAGGAGAGAGCCTAGAAGTAACCCTAGAGACACCCTAGTAGCAATTGAGTACCTCAGGCACCTAGATTTGATTTCTATCTCCCCCCAAAAAATCTGGACTTCTTAGATAAACAGGTGATGGGTGGGGGAAGAGAAAGTACAAGAGGAGTCTGGAATATCTTATGATGTTAACCAGTAAGGAAGTGCTCAGAGAGCTACAGGTACATGACCCAAGGGCACAAGGACCACCACTGGCTCATCTGAGACCATCTGAGTTTAAAATAAACTATGATAATAAATGGTTATAACACACTAAGTAAAATAAGAATCCATGTGTCCATGGGTCTAGGAAAAGCTCTGTCCTCCTTTATTCTCACCTTGACTATTCCTGACACTAGATTTGTGGGACTTTTCCCACACCGGCCAATTCTCTGACACCAGCTGGGTGTCCTAAAATTCTATTCAATTCTGACCCTCACCAAAGTTAGCCTGGGCCCATAGGCTAAGGGTTCAGTTCCATAAGAGTGGCCCCCACTTCAGATGTCAATCACAAGTAGTAAGTCTCAGGTTACCCCCAATGTCTGTCCAGCTAAGCTGCAAATCAGAGTATCCCGTGACCCCCTCTGGAGGTTTGAATACTTTGCCAGAGTGGCTCATATAATTTGAAAACTGTTTACTTACTAGTGCCAATTTATTACAAAGAATATTTTAGAGGATACAAAGAATACCCAGATGGAGAGATACATAGAGTGAAATCTGGAAGGGTCCTGAGCTCAGGAGCTTCTGTCCCAGTAGAGTTGAGGTGTGCTCCCTTCCAGCACATGGAAGTGTTCGACAACCCAGAAGCATTCCAAAGTCTGTGCTTTTGGAATTTTTATGGAGGCCTCATCACATAGCCATGAAGGATTATTAACTCAATCTCCAGCCCCTCTCCTCTTCCCCAGTGATGGAGGGTGGGGTTAAAAGTTCTACTTCTAATCATGTCTTGATCTTTTTGGTGACCAGCCCCCATCCTGAAACTATCCAAGAGCCACCAAGAACCACCTTACTAGAACAAAAGACACTCCCTATCACCCAGGAAATTACAATGGATTTCCCAGCAGCGCGCCAGGAACCAGGGGTCAAAGACCAACCCCTGGAACACAAGATACTCCTGGTGCTCTTATCACTTAGGAATTTACCAGGGTCTCAGGAGCCCTATTTGAAGGATGGGTCAAGACCAAATGCTGGAACTGAAGATGCTTCTAGTGCTCTTATCACTTGGGAAATTACAAAGATTTTAGGAGCCGTGTGCCAGGAACCAGGGGCAGAGAACAATTTATATATATTCTATTATTTCACGCCATAGTAATATACATATATAAATACAGGAGAAGACAATACTCTTTTTTTTCCAATAGAAAGATCACAAATAGAATTAAAAGGAATGTCAGAATAATTGGTCAGAGGTGTCCCACCCAGGCAGACTGCAGTATGGCATCTCATCTTGCTCTATACATAAACAAAGGAACACACGTGACCCATGAGTGTTCTTTAAAAGTAGCATCCAGGACCAGATGTTCTTTCTCACTTTGTGTAAGTCCCCATGGGGACATAGTTGACACTCTCTGTGGCTTCTAAGAAGCTGTCTTATTCAAGCCCTCAATGGCTGGTCAAGAGGTTAGCATCCAAGACTTGGGACTGGAGAGGTGCTCAGGGAGTCTGTGTCATGTACACGAGTTGGTGATGGCAGACAATGCCTATTCTCATTTGTTTTGCAAAGGAGCAATCATTTCTTGAATTAGCAAAGATTTTGTACTCTTCACAGTGCTCTCCTCTGCAGCTTTGGACATTTGAGGAGGATGTGGAGAGCTTACCAAAAAGAACATTCTAATTGTGATTGTGATGACTGTTCCAGTCATGGCCCCAAATAGGCATGCTTGCCTATATTCTTGCCCTGTGTACTCCCTGTCCACGCTGACCCTGAGCTGCAGTCATAACTGCATGCTTTGGCCAATGAGACGTTGGTAAGTGTTTGCACTTTGAAGCTTTTCTGCCTGAGAAGCTCACTCTAAGAGTCATTCCAGCACCATATAATAAGCCTGATCATTCTGAGACCACTGTGCTGTGAGGAAGCTGACACTAGCCATGTGGAACAGCCAAGGTACTCAGGCTGTGTTAAACAGAATAATGGCTCCCTGAAGACGTCTATGTCCTAAATGTCGGAAGCCAGAAATATGTGATGTTATAGGTAGTTACACGTTGTGTTACATATTAGCGTCATGCAGCATTTTCTATTGTTCTGGTAGGAACAAAATCCATACACACGAGATGACCAGTAAAATATGAATTGAGTAATAGTAGAAGTTTTGCATGTCAGTGAAGTACTCTTAGATGTACATTAGAAAGTGGTATTGAACATTTATCCGGATAAAGGGTGAAATGGGAACTAATAATCTAAAATTTTAAATTTTTAGTGACACATCTTGTGATTGCAGCTAACGGGAAATTACATGAGCTCTCTTAGGTTAGAAACAAAAATGCATGAGGAGGATTTCTTACAACACAGAGCTATGTCAGAAAGCAGAAAATGAAGGAAGAACGCAGCGTGGTCTTGAACCAGGACCTGAGAAACAATCAGAAGCACAGCAGGACTTCTCTGGTCCTCCCAGACCACCGACTCTCTCAAACCTCCTTTAGTCTGTGTATCTGCTTGTCTCTCCTCCTCCTCCTCCTCTGTCTCTAGGATGACTCTCTCTGCCTCCTCAGAAATTCATGGCCATCATGATATTCTCAGCCCGATCTTTCCTCAGCTTGCCATCAAAGCTCACGGTACCCTGACTAGTACCTCTGAGCCTCAATTTTAAATTCCTTGGAGAAGAAAAGGGTCGAATAGGTCATTTATGTAGCCCTGGTCCTATCAGGAGCAGCCAGGAGTGCAGGGCGGGCTAACACAAGGTTCGCGTGTGCGCAAGCGCAGATGGTTGAGCCTGATGGCATCTTGAAACCTGCAGACGCACCGGACGTATCGGGTCCTGGCACTATGACTTTGACGAAAGTCAGAAGCGTAGGACAGGTGATCCCAAATGCCCGAGCCAGGAATTCTGGGACTACACAGCCAGATGGGCTTCTAGGGACAGCCTGAGTCAGAGCGTGGGCTCCTGGGATGTCACTTCCTGGAACGCACGGTCCACCCACTCCCTTCGGGTCGGGGAAGTCCAGACCTGTGGGATATTTGGGGTGTGGGTGGTGAAGAAAGCCTGTCTGGGTTTAATCTGTCTCTAGACAACCTGAGCCTTTATTGTTCCCTGCCTTTGCTTATGCGTGTCTCTGTTTGAGGAATTGAAAACTCCCACACCGTCTTAATTGTGATGACATCTTCAAGGTGAGTTAATTATTGGGACTCAAGTCAGATCTGTAATTATAATACTGACAATTCATTTTTAAGTAAACATCCTTCTGAGAGATTCCAAACCATCTCTCTGGGAGAAGGCAGTGGGCTCCCTCCCCACCCTGCTGCACACCAAAATTGTATCCCACCCCTGGCTGGGAATAACCGCCCTCAATCAAAAGACACACAATTCCATTCCACAGATGTTCTTATCGGTGGTAATTATTATTAAGTCAACACTTGGAGAATCTAAGAAATGGCTTCAGAAAGAAGATTCATGAGGATGCATTTACTTGTAATGAAGAAATAGCCTTGAGCCATTTCATTTTATTGAATTGCCTTTGTATTGGACATTTTTATATCTGCTATTAAAAAGTCAGCTATTTTACAAGTACCCTCATATTGTGTCATACTTTCTGAAGTATATATAAAATGCAATTTGTGCAGATGAATAAAATCTCAAACTCTAGGACTAGCTGATCTCTGCATGCCGGTATAATGAGTTTTCCTAGTGGGGCACCCTACCTACAAACCACATAGTATTTAAGAGCACTGTTATGCTTTTATTACTCTAACATCTCATCATTCACTTAGAATTGGGTTTGTCAAGGCCACCTATCGTTGTCTTGAACCTTAGTGAAAGATCTCCTGTTATTTCCTCGAGAAGGATACATTGTTTTCAACAAACATCAAGAAAGGTTGCTGTAGAACGTTTTTCCCAGAACTGTGAGAACGAGAATGGGTGGGGGTTCTCTTGTCTTAGAAAGATCAAGCAGAGTATTTCCCCAAATGTGTGCTGTGGGATGTTATCAGATATGATGCAGAGAGCTGGGGAAGAGAGCCCTTGTGCAAATAGACATAGAGATGTTAACTGCCGGACCACTCAGTGTCTGTAAGACACGAATGCAGGGTAGCTGTAAACAAGAAGAGGACAGGTGTGCACTGTTTCAAAACAAATTGGGTCACAGAAGTCCTTTTTGAGAACAATGTAGGGAGACTGTAATTCCGGGTGAAGTAATTTTGAAAAAGCTCATCTACTCTAAGGGTGGCTTTTAAAGAAATTGAGGTGAAATTCACATAACATAAAATAAACCACTTTATGTGGCACTTAGTACATTCACCTTGTTGTGCAAACACCACTTCTATGTAGTTAAAAGCATTTTCATTGTCCCAAAAGATAACTCCCTATCCATTAGGTCCTATTCTGGTCCCTATTCCAGCCTCCCCCAAGCCTCTGGCAACCCCCAGTCTTCTGTCTCTACAGATTTAGTCTGGTGGCTCAATCAGTTAAGAGTATGCCTTTGGCTCTAGTCACGATCCTCGGGCCCTGGGATCAAGTCCCACATCAGGCTCCCTGCTCAGCAGAGAGCCTGTTTCTCCCTCTCCCTCTGCCCTCCCCCCAACACTCATGTTCTCTCTCTCTCTCTCTTGCTCTTGCTCTCACTCTCTCCCTCCTTCTTTTACTCTCTCTCTCAAATAAATAAAATCTTTAAAAAAAAGAAGTCAGAGAGTTCCCAGTACCCCTGGCCCCTACACATGCATGGCCTCTCCCCCTATTAACATCTTGCACTAGAGTGGTACATTTGTTATAATCGTATGTTGGTTTTATAACTGGGCATCTGTAATGGGTTTTTAAAACCTTGTTTCGGTAGCTCAGATATTTTACATGACCAGATATGCATGGCGTATCTCTACAGAACTGTTCTATAGTTCCACTTTTAATGCTATTGTCCTCTACCCCCGAAAAGGTGTCTACAAGACTTTCCCACACACACACACTCATCTGCACCTATTGTTTCATGACTGTGATGACGAACTGCAAAGATATTTTCAGATAACCCTTTGGACTTGGGTTCTCTCATCCCTCCAAGATTGGCGTTATGGAGACCATGGAAGTAGGAGGCATTACTGAGCACACCTCTCAATCTTTGGGAGAAATGTGAAACTTTAGGCCATTGTTGTTTCAATCTTAAGGTAGCCATGAACTTAGAGTTTCTAACTCTAGGAATTGATCATTCAGTCATTCAGTGATTATTTGTCAGACACCCCTAGTCTTCTAGGCTTTGGAAGAAAACCAAAAATGTAAAAGAAAGAAACAAACAAACAATAAAACCAGATACCTGTCTTTAGTTGCAGAGATAATGAATAGTAGTGGGTAAAATGCCTTAGGTACTCAAAACATGCAACTTGTACTGATTTTCTACTACAGTTTTCTGAAACTCTTCTCTATGACTTGTTACCTCTAGTTTCCATCCTGCTTGGTAAAATAAACATAATTGTATTTTTTCCACATACATTTAGTTAATCCAGGGTGTTCTGGTCATTCCAAAGCTTTCCCTTTCTGCCTTGTCTCTGGGATGGTGGACAAGTTCTCAGAGGCTCAGTACGAGGCAAGGTTTGGGGGTTTTAGCTTCAGCAGAGGAGCCCGAGTGGCTCTGCTCCCCCTGGCCCCGCCCATTGACATCTGTGCTGGCACTTGCTGGGATATTTCCATCTGGTCTTGGTCTGTGAGCTCTGCCAGTCACTCGTATCCTCTTCATCCCAACTCAGGATACTCAAGTCCCATTGTTGTTCTCCTGGTCATACCTATGCTGGGGAAAACCTGGGACTGCTCTTTGGACCATGCTGGAGTGCATGGGGCCTTCCCAATTGCCCCTTAGGTCCTTCTGCTTGGCCATTCCCAACCCTCAAGAGCCACTGTCACTTGTCTGTCCTCATTCCACAGAAGAAGGCATGGGGAGCTTGCTTATAATACTTTACTCCAACCGGAAAGGGAGCAGAGGTTTCCATTCTCATCTTCCACTCCCTACAAAAGCCCCTCCCCTGCTCTGACTCTCTTTGCCTTTGCCCAGCTCTGGTCATTGTTCTCTCTTCTGCAAACCAATCCTACACTCTGTGCCTTTTGTTTAGCCATCAGTGACTCCTGAGTCTCCTTGATTTTTAAAACTGAAAAAGACTGTACTCCTGGAACTTAATCCTTTGCTGTCAAACTACTGGCTTTGCTTCAAAAGCCTGTTCTTAAATTCAAAGCCCAAAACTGAGTATCCTTCTCCCCATTGACTGTGCTCTAGCAATTCTTTCTTCCCTGAAGTCAGTGATGCCTATGACAGGAACGGGGGTGACCATCAGGTCACATCTCCAAAGAGTCTAAAAAATTAACTCAAACATAAGGCTACATCACAAGTGATGTCCTGGAGCTGTATTTGGTTATTGACTAACATGATATAAATTGTGTGTAGCCAGGGGCAGGTCAAATCAATATGGGATGGTCTCAGAAGTTTTGAAAGAGGACAGGGGCATTGATTTGTTTGTAACATATAAATCGGTGGAAAGAAACATCTAGTGGATTCCACAGTGAATCTTCTCCATAGAGATGGGGATATGCAAGGTGTGGCCATGGGGGGGTGCACATTCATAGATGGAGAAGGATCAATGAAGCTGTGGGTGGAGAGGATTTCAAGAAGGAAATGGCCGGCTGTATGAAAAGCTATAAGGAAGTAAAAGCAAATACCTATCAAGAAAAACCTATTGTGTTAGCTGGAAAGTTCTCACGTGTTGCTCTTGGGAAAGCATCCAGTAACATTCCCTGATATCTCAAAGTTACTGATTTCTCCACGGAGCACAACATATAGTACAATGGAGACTGTAGGAAGAAGAAAAATAAGACATGTTGGATTCATGTTGAAAAACGTTCACTGACCTGAAACACTGCCCGAGAACACTTCCACCTCCCATGGGTACTGGTCTATGGGGCTCTGTACCCATAACAACACATGGTGGGGGGGGAGGAGTTGGGAGGAGATATTTGGCTTTCCAGAAGCATGCAAATGAAAAGAAAACAGTAATAATGTTAGCATTCTGGCAAGGTAGTAGGTTCAAAATCAACCTCACTGTAATCTACACGTACAACTGGACATGCTCTCAGCTGCCAAAGCCATATGTCTACATTAGAAATGCGCAAAAAGTTAGTGGAGAATCAAGCTGCAGTATTAAATTTTAAATTGCAGGAGATAGAATCAAAAGAGGGACTTGGAGGGAAGGGGATGGGGGAATGAGAGAGCCTGGTGGTGGGTACCGAGGGCACCTATTGCATGGAGCACTGGGTGTGGGGAATGGGCAATGAATCTTGGAACACTGAAAAAAAATTTAAGTAACAATAAAAAAAAGATTCTTGGATCTCTTTTTTTTTCATTTGAAAAAATTTCTGTTCAACTTAAAAAAGAGAGATGGCTTTCATTTGATTATTTTTTTAATGAGATTTGGCTTAACTCAAATGAGTGGCTTGAAGGCATTTTAATGTTGTCACTGTACTGTATATAAAGCAAATACAGAGATCTGCTTAGAATGACGAGTCAGAAAAATCTCTAGCTTTAAAGGGTTTGACCTATCTGAATGTACTTACTGAATGATCTGTTTGAGATATGTTGGTAACTTCAGTAACATCAATTTTGAAGTAACTACCCGATGAACATTTGCTGTTCACCGAGTAAGCATTATGGGGGCTCAAGGATAAGAGTAACATCTTGCCTCAATCAGAGGACACCAGTAGGACCGACTTAAGTGTCTGCCTGCCCAAGAGTCCAATGCCAGTTCCACGGGGTAACTGGGAGTTAGACTTCAGAGTACGATGAGGGGGTGAGTCCTCCGTGACACAGAGAGGAGGAGTGAGTAATCGAATGAGTATACTCAGATGGCTGCTGAGTGACTGTGAGGGCATGAAGGGAATGACATTTATTTAGGGAAGCTCACAGGTGTAGACCTCCATCCACACGTGACCATGGGGTCACAGTCTTCCTGCTTACTAAGTCCTCACTTGTGGCCCCCACCCTTTCATGCATGTTGCCAGGATCGGGTGATGACCTTGAAGTTCTAGAGGTTCCAGGAAGTTTTAGGAAAGGGGAGAGGGTTTAAGAAGTAGAGAGAGTCAGTATCATGAAGTGCATCTTTACCAAAATTAAAATACTTGTCGTGATGAGCACTGAGTCACGTATGGAATTGTTGAATCATCCTATGTTAATTATACTAGAATTTTATTTTTTTTTTTTTTTTTTTTAAAGATTTTATTTATTTATTTGACAGAGAGAAACACAGCCAGAGAGGGAACACAAGCAGGGGGAGTGAGAAAGGGAGAAGCAGGCTTCCCGCCGAGCAGGGAGCCCGATGTGGGGCTCGATCCCGGGTCTCCGGGATCATGACCTGAGCCGAAGGCAGTCGCCCAACCAACTGAGCCAC
>PITA01034169.1:0-11939 GCA_004023965.1 Spilogale gracilis | reverse complement strand
GGCTTATTTCACTCAGCATAATCTCTTCCAGTCCAGTCCATGTTGCTACAAAAGTTGGATATTCATCCTTTCTGATGGAGGCGTAGTATTCCATTGTATATATGTACCACATCTTCTTTATCCATTCATCTGTTGATGGGCACCTTGGCTCTTTCCACAGTTTGGCGATTGTGGCCATTGCTGCGATGAACATTGGTGTACATATGGCCTTTCTTTTCACTACATCTGTATCTTTGGAGTAAATGCCCAGTAGTGCAATTGCAGGGTCATAGGGTAGTTCTATTTTTAATTTTTTAAGGAATCTCCACACTGTTTTCCAAAGCGGGCTGCACCAGTTTACATTCCCACCAACAGTGTAAGAGGGTTCCCCTTTCTCCGCAGCCTCTCCAACACTTGTTGTTTGCTGACTTGTTAATTTTGGCCATTCTGACTGGTGTAAGGTGGTATCTCAGTGTGGTTTTGATTTGAATTTCCCTGATAGCTAGTGATGATGAACATTTTTTCATGTGTCTGTTAGCCATTTGTATATCTTCTATGGAGAAGTTATTTTTTTGACAGAAGCACAGCGAGAGAGGGAATACCAGCAGAGGGAGTGAGAGTGAGAAGCAGGCTTCCAGCAGAACAGGAAGCCCAATGCTGGGGCTCGATCCCAGTACTCCAAGATCAAGACCTGAGCCGAAGGCAGTCGCTTAACCAACTGAGCCACCCAGGTGCCCCCTGAAACTCTTTTTTATGTTGCATGCACAGCAAAGTGTTTTACTATGTTTGTGTGTTCAGAGCTTTTTCCTTTCCTTGCCCTAAAATTTTTAGTGGTGGATCGTTATGTTAATCAAAATTGATGATTAAAGTTCCAATAAATTTAAAATACTACAACTATATCTAGTTTAAAAGACTTTAAAAATGCATCAGGGACATTCTGATTCATTGAGATAGATAGAGACTGACAAATGCCTGACTTGTCCTTATTTGAATACTAAACAGAAGAACTATACGGAACATGAGTACAAAGTAAGTAAATGATACATACACAAGAAAGAAAACACAGAAGTTTGGGTTTTTTAAATCTTTAAACCAGACTTCTGTTGATACAGGAGCACAGGATAATTTGTGGAGGATAATTTTTAAGGAGGGAGTCTATCAGTAGTACCTTGTTCTTCATTTCAGTGTGTAAAAAACAAACAAACAAATAGAAACAAAGGGAATGCTAACATTTCTAAAATACCAATCTGGAACTATCTATAAAATGTAAATTTGAGGGTTAGGGATCAAAAAGTTTTTGGATAAAAATGTACCATTAGTGTCAGATGTAAACTAACTGCACTTATCACAAGAAAGAAAAAGGAAAAGAAAAAAAATCCTACCTTTTGGAATAGGTGGCAAAGGATCTTCATAAAAAATCTTTTCAACTAATTCTGAAAAAGTTTCTGAGAAGGAGGTTTTCCTGAAACCAGAAGAAAAACTGCAAAACTAGGCAATAGTTTGCTATCACTAATAATTCTAGCTAAATCTCAACTACAGATAGCTTAGGATTATAAAGTTTATAGAAAAAATATAGAGCAATAACTACTTACTGAATGCTTGGTACAGACGAAGCACATCGTACATTTTTATGTTTCTATAATTCAAAAATTACCAGCCTAACAAATATGCTAATGCATTTATGAGTCATTACCATGATCCCCGGGTTGCATGGGCCGCTGGACACATCTGAATAATTCACAGGCACAAGGTACCTTACAACAACTTCTACTAATAACATTTTTTAATAAGTAGACACATTTTCCCAAATGATTATCATGAAAAATACCTATATGTCAGAAGTTCCTTGTCCCATATGTCACAGGTTCTAGACACATGCCTAGACACCAACCATACTTGAGGAATACAGAGGAAAGCAAGCTAAAACAAGTTGTATAAAAATTTAGAAAAGCCAGGGTTTTTTCACATCTTCCAGGTAAAATGGTTACAAACTACAGACTTTATCTTTTCGTGTGTGCCCGGCACTGATTTTAACATGAACCAGAAAGGAAAGGAATTACCTGAAAATAGTTCATGAAGCAGGCAGCCCAAGGACCAGTGGTCACTGGTGATGGAGAAATCAGTATACCCCTCAAAATTTCTGGCACTGTACATGTGAGAGATCCTAGAAGTATAAAGAGCAACTCTATTAGGCATTTGTACCAATCCCCAAAACAAGTCTACCTCGCAGGGACCTGTCAGGTAAAAACAAAAACAAAACAAAACAAACAAACGATTGTAGGAAAATATGCACATGACTATAGGCCTTCACGTGTATTCCACATTTTTAAATAGTTTTTAATTTTAAGGTTTCACTTACAAGGATACGAAAGAATACAAAGAGGTTTTGAAAATCCACTTGAGTTTAAGGTGTGGCACAATCATAGGCATACTCTTTTTTTTTTAAGTTAACATTGAATCGAAAGAACCTTGGATCACAGTATTTTCATTAGAATAGGCTAAGTTATATAGCAATAACATCCCAAATTCCCACTGGCTCACCAACAAAGGTTGAGTTATTACTCCAACTATACATCCACCACAAGTCGGCCCAGGGGCCCTGATCCTCAGAATCACTCAAAGAGCCAGGCTGACAGAGGCGCCATCTTAACACATCCCTCCACCATCAGCAAGACGGGGGGAAAGAACGGAGCAAACTGCACACTGGCTCTGAAAATGCCCACCCCAAAGTAACCGCCATCACTTCTGTTCACACTTCCTAAGCTTCAGCAGGGAGAAGATGCAACCCAGGAGAACAGGAAATGGTGAGTGAGGAACACCACGGTGTGCCATGCAGACTTTATACAAAGTTTAATATTGCAGAGAGGTAGCACTGAGTTAGCAAGTTCTCTGATTTACTGACGAGAGAAACTGAAGCCTAGAGGGTCCCCTAACATCCCCTAGGTCACACTGCTGAGCGGTTGCAGAGCACCCACCAGAACTCCACCGAAAACCCTCCCATCTTCCAACAAGAATGTTCTTTCCGTGAAGAAAGTCATCGTCAATCATTTGGAAGCTAAAACTCCACTGAGGTCAATCTTGCAGCACATAGTATCTCCAGGGCCCATTACAGCCAGGGCAGCAGTCTTATGTGGCCTTGGGGTTTAAGGCTCTCCTATGTGACATTTTTGCTATACTATCACATTTCATACTTACATTCACTCATGCAGCAAGCACTTACGGAGGGCCTATTTGCCTTTACTTTGCTGGGTCCTGAGAAAGCAAACATAATTAAGACCCCCAAGATGCCCAAGTACCCTGCCCAACATTCCATAGGCACCTCATTAGTAGGTGTTGAGGGAGAAGGTTTGTCTTCCCGATTGGAATGCAAGTTTGGTCAGGCCCGGGATTCCTGCCTGTTTGTTCACGTCCTTACTTCCAGTATCTGGGACAGGCCTAAATGTCTGTTGACTTACGCGCTTTGTTTCTTCTTTCTTCGACATTGAGTTGATAAACACAGCATTGAACAAGTGAATATGGAGTCCCCACCAACACAACTGCGTGGGAAAAAAAGGATTATGTGTGTTCAGTTTGACAACAGATTTATACACAGAACAATATAGAAGAGGGGTGTCTGGGTGGTTCAGTTAGTTAAGCATCAGACTCTTAATTTCGGCTCAGGTCATAATCTCAGGGCTGTGAGACTGAGCCCCACATCAACTCCGCAGTGGATGTGGAGCCTGCTTAAGATAAGATTCTCTCTCTCCCTCTCCCCCTTCTGCCCCAGCTCCATTCGTGCTCGCTCGCTCTCTCTCTCTCAAAAAAAAAAAAAATTTACAAAGAGGTATCACTTTACAGTCTCCCCTCAAGTACAGCGACTCTTAACACCCCAGCCCCACTGGCAAAACCGCCTGCCAAAACTGCACCCTAACAATCTCCCTTAATTTCAGAGTGTCAGCTGCTCATCAATGTTGAAAAAAAGATCTCCTGAGCTGCTAGTGTGTGCCAGGCACTATTCTAAGTACTGAGGTTACAGAAGGAAGCAGGACCAAATGGCCATCCTCATGTTTAATGAGGAGTCAGTGACACAGGATACAGGCTTTGTTCAAGATCCCCTGTACTTAACACAGTACTGAGCCTATGTGAAAACCTGTGGGCTATGGACAAAGCCATCCCATAGCCACACTTCTCCTCACTGTTATTTTCAATGTACAATTGTGACTGGCAAAACCAAAGCCAACGTTATCTCCCAAACACATGACTTGGGCAGCACGGGATTCGGATCCGTAAGCTCTCCACATACCTTTGGCTCTACTTTTTACGGTTTTCTTCAGTGAATTTTCCCCACTATCATCTCCACCTTCTTCTGCTGCCACCAAGCAAAGACCCTGTCCAAAGGTTCACCTTCCACTGTGGCCGAGCAAAAATTACTAAGCTGCAATGTGCCAGGCCCTTCCAAGAGTATCTATAAAGATGAAAAAAATAAAGGTGTTCAGAAACCAGTTCCAGTTGCACTCCCATCAGTACCACTGGCCTTTTTCCTTCATCCCACTACAAAAAATTAAGGGCATATAAATTTTTAAAAGCAGCTAAAGAAAAAAATAAATCTAATATTTTAATAATAGGATCAAATATTAAACTGCCCATTCTCAGATGTATACAATGAACACACCATAACCACAGAAGGAAACTGCATGCCTGCGGGAAAAACAAAGGACAATGTATATGGAACGATCTATCCTCGCCAATCCTCCACGACCACTGAAAGAGGATTTGAAAACTCACTTGTCCAAGGTGTTGTTTACTCACAGGCCCCAAACTAGGGTTTTAAAGTTGGAGGTCAAGCCTTAGGTCCACCATTTACTGGCAGTCTGACCTTGAGAATTTACTTAGCCTTTTTTTTTTTTTTTTTAAAGATTTTATTTATTTGACAGAGAGAAACACAGCCAGAGAGGGAACACAAGCAGGGGGAGTGAGAGAGGGAGAAGCAGGCTTCCCGCCAAGCAGAGAGCCCGATGTGGGACTCGATCCCGGGTCTCCAGGATCATGACCTGAGCCGAAGGCAGTGGCTTAACCAACTGAGCCACCCAGGCGCCCCACTTAGCCTTTCTAAATCTCAGTCTCTTCACCTGTAATTATGTTCTCATACGGAGGGCCTCCAATAATAATGTTAAACAATATTCAACTGCTTATTTCATTATGTACATTTGCACAAAGTAGCAACCCAAGCCAGTAATAAGAACAATCCCTAAGAATAGGTATTTATAAATAATAGATGCCCATTGATTGAAAACACCAGAAAGTGTCCTAGAAGCTTACCCTAAATATAGTATGGAATCCACCTCCAGATCATAGGCAAGGAAACCAATGCAGAGAGAGAGAGCGCGCGCGAGAGAGAGAGGGGGAAGGAGAAAGAAAGGGTAACTTGCCCAAGGTCACACAACTTCTAAATGTCAGTGTCACCTGTGATTCTGAAACTAAACAGGTTTCATGCCTCTACTACACTGAAGCACATGCAGCTATGGATCATTCATTTTACCATAAAGGAGCTATTTGATCCTTAATGCCAGTAATCAAACAGCAAAGCCAAAGTTGTCATAATCAAGCTAAAATAATGGCTCATAATCATATATTATACCTTAAGAGCTTCACATCTTATAGAGTTACTGAGCTCATCATTCACAGTATACCTTGGCTGCAATAATTACTCAAAGGCCTCTGAGAGAAGGGGATACTTCCCATTCTAAAAGCCACTTTGGTAGGTAACTAAAATATGGCACCATGTTTTTATTTAAAAAAATATTAATTCAAAGGGCTCCTGGGTGGCTCAGTCACTCAGGCCCCAACTCTTAGTTCTGTCTGGGGTCACAATCCTGGGTAGGGGGAATTGCCTCCACACTCAGCACGGAGTCTGTTGGAGACTCTCCTCCCTCTCCTCTGCCCCATCTTGATAGAGCTTGCTCTGGCTCTCTCTCTAAAATAAATAAAATCTTTAAAAGAACAAAATTAACTCGGTTTCAAGATGGTTTATATTATATCTAAATTTTATCAAAAATAAAAATACCTCTGAGAAAGCATTATAACTTAGAATCGAACTTTCATGACTTACCTTGCCAGGAGAACGGTCACAAAAGAGAATGCCAAGTTGATGAAGATGATGGAATCCAGTAATGAGGTCAACCCCAAACTCTCTCACAACACCTTCTGGGGGCTTTTCATCTTGAGCAATAACCATTTCTAAGGAACCACCTGCAAGTTGATTAAACTCACTCAACCCACCAACATAACACAGTGCCTCCAGGACCTTCCAGGATAGGACATACTGAGCCTTAAAAAATGATCAAATCAGTACATGTAGACATCCTGGCAGGGGAAATACACATGTGAATGAACACGGTGGTCCAAGCATCCAAAGAGGAATTCGTAGCCACACTCCAGAGCCAGCTTCCAGAGAATTACTGCTCAGGCCAGGAGACTAGTTAGTAAGCAAGCAGGTGGGATCCAGGGAGAATCCTAGTATGAGAATTTCTAACTAATCCCTCAGAAACTGAACAGCTACCAAAATTTGTGGTAAATACTAACTCAAACCGTGCGCTTAAAATGCATTCATGCAAAGTTTAGCACCATTTACTCCTATGCAAAGTTAATCACATTCTACAAGGTACTGCATGGCAGAAAAAGGTCTTTCCATAACAAAAAAATCACAACCCTTAGAGTATATCACTGAGGAAATATAACATCAAAGGCAGATACCCTGTGAATTCTATTTCTATACTCTTCCAAGGTCCTTGTTCACATTTCTACCATCTAAGTGCCAGGAACAAACTTTTTTTTAAAAGCATCAATCTTCCAACAGGAGCCAAGTTCAGAGAAACATATGTAACCCCACACATACTGTCCCTTCCCCAGAGCACTCTTTTCTTTGTGAAGATTGTATATCCCAGTCAGCTGTCCTAACTTGGGCTCAAATAAAACTCTTCTCTTTTCTCTTAAAAAGAACAGAAGAGAGAAGAAAGAGGAAGAGAGGAGGAGAGGGACAAGAGAGGAGGAGGAGGAAGAGAGGGACAAGAGGGGAGGAGGAGGAGGAGAGGTACAAGAGGGGAGGAGGAGGAGGGACAAGAGGGGAGGAGGAGGAGGAGAGGAACAAGGGAGGAGAGGGAGACAGTCGGGGTCATGAGATTAAGCCCTGCATCAGGCTCTGTGCTGGGCATGGAGTATGCTTAAGATTCCCTCTCTCCTTCTCTCCTTCTCCTTCTCCCTCTTCCCCAACCCCCATCCTCAACCCCACCACCACCCAGGCCTTCACACACTCATTTAAAAAAGAAAGGATGGGGCGCCTGGGTGGCTCAGTTGGTTGCCCGACTGCCTTCAGCTCAGGTCATGATCCCGGAGACCCTGGGATCGAGCCCCACATCAGGCTCCCTGCTCGGCGGGAAGCCTGCTTCTCCCTCTCTCACTCCCCCTGCTTGTGTTCCCTCTCTGGCTGTGTTTCTATCTGCCAAATAAATAAAATCTTTTAAAAAAATAAAATAAGAAAAGAAAAGAAAGTGTTAGCTGTCATCTGAAAGTTCAGTCAGAATCCTAGGAAGGTAGTGGATATTTTGAAGTTTATTTTGTTTCAGTGGGGAACCACACCAAACACAGGTCTAACGTAGTAAGGCTATGACAATGGTGAGGAAACAGGAGTAACAGCTGAAGCAAAAAGGAACACAGGGCAAGTCCCCTCATCACCTCAATAGTGTATTCGACTGTGCAAACAATTAAACTATAGTCCTTTCCTATGGATTCAGAAAAAATAAAATGCAAGTTATTATTCCAAATAAGCTCTTAAGTGATGCAGTTTTAGAAATCTGAAGGACCAAGGGGTAAGATTCATAAAGCTAGAAATTACAGTGTCTTAATAATGATCCTTTATTATTACTCAATATATACATAGGAGAATACTAACAGTACTTTTCCCCTGAAGACACTGAAAGTAAAAGCCCAGATAACATCAGTATAGCCAGTCAGTTTTCTCCCTATATATAGTCGCAGAAAGTTGTATCCAGCAAGAGTTATAACAGGTTATCTCTAATTACTGTTAGGTGGTCGTAACAATTACTGGTTTCATCTTTGTACTTTTATCAAATTGCTTAAGTTTTTGTACACATCAAGTATTCTCTTCAAAAACGTAAAAAGATGATCATTTTATAAACTAATTAGCTAACTAATAACTACTGGACCTAAAATACTTGGAATACTTAGAATTCGGGAAGCGCCGCCAAGGTTTTAAGGGGAAAACTCCGAAACTGGGACGTCCAAAAAGCGCATCTCCCGAACCCTACAGTCCCGAATCCCCCCTGCACGTGAGTCCTCGAAGGGGTGTCCCGTGGGCCCGAAACCAAAACCTCGAGAAAACTGTATACGGTTTTAGTTGAACACGAAAACAAAGCAGAGCCCTGAGAAAGAAAACGCGAGAGACACAGGGTTCAACGGAGGAAGGGCAGGTGAATGGCGGCGTCCCTCCAGGTCTGTAGTGTACCCCGCACCCGCTCAGGAAGACACAAACCAAAATTCGTAGACCCGAAAACTGCCACCGCCACTCACCTCAGCGACCCGCGAGGAGAAGCCGCCGACTGGGCGGAAGGCTCCCGACAGGCGCGAGTCTGGCATTCGAATCCTTCAAGGCAGGTCCACTGGCCAAAGCCCGGGTGGTGCAGTGCAGCAAAGTCGAATGCGCAGGCGCAGAATAGAGTAGTGCGGGAGCAGCACCCCTCTGCGTTTGGATTCGCCCATTCCGTCTCCATGGCAGCAGGCAGAACGCCGGAAGAAATGAAGGGCGCTCATTGGTTGAGAAATTTGAGTTCCTATTGGCTAGGTCCGGAAGTAGGGGGCGTGGCAAAGACTTTGGCCAACCTATCGGCGTGTAGAGTATGCTGTGCAGTACCTGGTTTCTTGTACCTGAGAAAGCGGACCATATCCTCCATCTTCAGGTGATTGCTTATGGTTTTAAAATTCCACGTCGCGAAATTCCAGCCACAAGACTCCTTAACACCAGTTCCCCTCTTCCTTCCATCCAGTTAGGCTAGTGGTTCTTCAACTTTAGCATTGGAATCACCTGGAACGCTTGTTGAAACACATTTCTGAGCCCCACACACAGAACGTCTGATTCTGTGCCTCTGGGTTACGCCCAAAATTTTGCATTTCTCTCGTTTTTTCAGGTGATGTGGATGTTGCTGGTCAGGAACCACGCTTTGCAAACCTGTATGCAGAGGAGCTGTGCATCTCTGATCTCAGGCGAATCATAGCTATTTTTTGACTTCTAACCCTTCCTACTTTCTCAGGAATCTTTCTCAGTGGCCTCCGCGTTCAGGATAGAACTTGGAAGTACTTTCTAAATGACATGAGCTAAAGGCTGAAAGCAGTGGAGAATGAAGAATGCCTTCCGAACCCTGAGGCTTTTTCTGCCCAGAATGATGGCGGCAGCAAGTGTTCTAATCTTTGGTGAAAAAAAAATTGGCAAGGTTCCCTGTTAGAGAAAGAGATTTGCCAAATACCTGGCAGAAGAGAAGGTCTCCCAGTAAAAGAGCTATCTTAGTTCCTTATTCCTTCTAAACAGAGTTCACTGACCAATACCCCCCCAACATGTGCGATAAACACTGAATGTACCTTTTAGTGTCTTAGGCTTGCATGTGAATACATAGCCAGAAATATCAAAATACATACGGAAAGACCGTGACATGAAAGGGATTAAAAGAAACAAAGCGGTGAAGTAGAAACAATGCAGAAACCAGGCTAAAATTTTAAAATTCTTAATATCATTATAGATGTGAAAGGTATAGCATCTATGCTGTGCATTCTCTTTTTTTTTCTTTAATACAAGAGATATTTACGAGTTGGGCCTTTGTTTGCCTTGTCACTAGATAGATTTTGCTCTTCTTGTTGATCTGCATGTATTTGGTTTGGGAAAGTTACTGGATTTTCCTTTGTGGTCTAATAAATGGTTCATATTTTGAAATGTTCCACGGGAGTTCCAAAAGAAGATCTGTTTCTTATGTGTTGTGTTCAAAATTTCATATGCATATTTTGAAGGTCATTAATTGACATATTCGAATCTTTCAAACCTTCTTTTTAAATTGCCTTATCCTGATTGCTCTGCCACTTCCTGTGAAAGGTGTTTTGAAGTTACTCATTATGATTGTGGATTTAGCAATTCACAATCTTTCTGGGTTAGTTCAAGGACAATGAGCTTAAAAAATAACAACAAAACTATCCCAGTGGAAATACACAGAAGGAAAACACTTTTAAAGATAAAAACAGAAATGTATGAAACAAAGAGGGGAAATATCTAACCAGGATATAAATTCAGAGGGCAAGAGATGGTTTCTGTGGTTCTCTTTTGGGTTGTAATTTTCTCCAGAGAACGAGACACAGAAGCTGACTTTGATTCCCTGTGGTCTCAGCTCTTGCTGTGATGTGCTCCTCACTCAGATTACCAGCTCAGGGAATGGACTATCCAGGAAACAAAAGCTCAAGTCTGAGAACCTCAAGACCAAAGGCTTGGGAGAGAGCATGATCACTCCTCTAGCAGCGGCTCACAAGTGTAAATACACTGTAAGAGCCAGGTGCCACCTCTCTCTTCAATGGGAGATTTTCAGCAGTGTAATACCAAACCATAGTCTTCAAAATCTCTGGCCTCCTGAGATGTCTTTTCCCTTTAATAACAGAAATTATTCACTCTAACATCTATTACACGTGCTGTGGCAACTCCAGGATGGATTAGATTTCCAGAGAAATCACATTTTTTTGGACACTTCCTTAATGACAAATTCCTTAATGATTGCTTCCTTCTTGCTGTCTTATCTCCAAGACATCCTATTCACCTCTGACCGTGCTCCCCCTCACACACCTCATGGTGCTTTCTTCTTCCTTCCCCAAAAGGCATGTTACTCTGAAAGACATATTTTACTGATGGTATGGTAAGAACAGAGGTTACAACACAGAAAGGAAGGACTTAAAGTGAGTGTTAGACATAGTCATGATGGAGGGTTAGAAAGCATTTACTGGCACACGGCCTTTGGGAGAGCAGTTTGGTAATTCTTTCGAAATATCAAATACCCATCCCCATTGGCCCAGCAGCTCTTCTAAAAATTTATCTAAATCATATATATATGTGTGTGTGTATATATATACACATATATACTTACATTTGAAAAATAATGTACACAAAAAGTATTCAATGCAACCTCATCTATAATTTTTAAAAAATGACAATGACCGGGGCGCCTGGGTGGCTCAGTTGGTTGGGCGACTGCCTTCGGCTCAGGTCATGATCCCGGAGACCCCGGATCGAGTCCCACATCAGGCTCCCTGCTCGGCAGGAAGCCTGCTTCTCCCTCTCTCACTCCCCCTGCTTGTGTTCCCTCTCTGGCTGTGTTTCTCTCTATCAAATAAATAAAATCTTTAAAAAAAAAAATGACAATGACCCAAATGTCTATCATGGAACTGATTAAATTAGAAATGAATTTTCTCTCTGTGTATTGATATAAAAAGATCTCTAAGACTAGTTATTAATGGGGAAAAGCAAGGTGCATAACACTAAGCATAATACACTCCTTTTCATAAACAGAAAAAGATAGGAGCAAGAGTGCATGCACATATTTTTCATGTATGAGGAGAATAGCTCCACTACCTCCTGAAGGAAGGACAAGAAGCCAGTGACTGATGACTATTGGAGGGGACCTAGGTGAGTGTAGGACCGGCTAGAAGAGACACACTTTGTACAGTTCCAATTTGAAACCACATAACTGGACTACCTATTCCACCTGTATATCACGCAATGTAAATGATTATATATTTTTAAATGATACACAGCATATGGATATGTTTTATATAGACACATATATACATATATCCACAAATGGACTAAACGAAGTGTGATTCATCCCCATTCTGCAAGCCTCCCAGCCACACACCTCCCTCTTCTCTTGGACTTTACCAAT
>PITA01034168.1:0-11926 GCA_004023965.1 Spilogale gracilis | reverse complement strand
TTATCGTTTTGTTTATAGTTTGTTAAACTGCACAGAGTGTCTTACTTATTTTAAAGCTCAGAAAACTAGCCTTCAGGTATTTATTATCTCACACTGAAGAAGTGAAGCACATAACATTTGCAGGCTATCAGCCTACTTAAACTTGTATTTTCGCTGATTGATTTCTGACCTCATGCATTTTTGATGACTGTGCTTAAAAATTTTATTTTCCTTTGGAATTATATGATAAATATGCCATCTTTTCAGATGAAGGTATCTGAAAGCAATTTTAGGGATTTCTGGTGAAGTAACAGAAGGTGGTGGATCCTTACCCTATGTATCTTGTCTTAAATAAGAATAAAATGTAGGAAGAGAAAATGGTCAGGTTTTTTTTAATAGTCTTCAGTTATTTTTTTCTTGCTTTTGTCAATTGTAAGAAAATAAAGTTTTAAATTTTTCTCAAAGCCCAGTTTGGGCTTTTGAAGTGGTTAATAATATCTAACTGTATATTCTTATTTTATGAAAGTGTAAGACCCCTGAGAAAGTTAAAGAGAAAAGGAGGAAATGATAACATTATTTTGACTTACTATTAAATAGCAAACTTTAAAATTTTTCCAGGTCCTTGTAAATATCTGCTGGGACTGCCCCTTACTCCTTCTGCAGGTAAATTCAACATATGCAGATTTTGAATTGCAGCAAATTACCTAAACTTGGAGATAATAAGCATAACATACCCTACTTCCTCTCTCCAGATTCTTTTTTATAATGGGAAGCCCCCCCCCATGATTTCCATATTACAAAACACATTCTCCATTATGTGTACTGTCAGATGTGGTGAAATAAATCTACCATTTATCTGTCTATCTATCTATCTGTCATCTATCATCTTTAACTAAAGCTGTTGCGCTAGAAAGATGATATTTTTTGGTAAGGAAATTCGGTGTCACTTGATTTCTTTCCCTATAGGGCCTTTGCTTCATTTTTCTTAAGGGAGCTCTGAGCCTATTCCTACGTCTTCAAACACCCTACTCACCAAGTAAACATTGCTTTTTTTTTTTTAATTTTTTTTTAAAAAATTTTATTTATTTATTTGATGACAGGAACACAGCTAGAGAGGGAACACAAGCAGGGGGAGTGAGAGAGGGAGAAGCAGACTTCCCGCTGAGCAGGGAGCCCGATGTGGGGCTAGATCCTGGGTCTCTGGGATCATGACCTGAGCCGAAGGCAGCCGCTCAACCAACTGAGCCACCCAGGTGCCCCCCAAGTATACATTTCTTAACACTTCTGTTAATGTTGAAACAATTTAACACAAAATAAAATATTCAAGTGCCTTATTTAGGGAACATTTATGTCAAGCTGATATTTGTGATTGATGGGGGTGGGGGGCTTTGGTGTGGTACAGCTTGCCTTTTTTGGTTTTGTTGCATTTTTTCCTAAGTGATACAAACATATTATGTTGAATGAGAGAATCAAAAATCTATCTTTCAGGGTAAAACGATAACCCCCAATTGGTAAGAGTTTGTAAAGCAAGTAGAATAATAAAAGGAAATTCTGCGAGTTGAAAAAGAAAGAGGGAATAATACATCAGGTGAAGGATAAAGTTTCTCAACAATTGTGAACATGCTACGGCCGCTGAAGTTATTATATCAAAAGATTTACAAAACCCCGGGGGTCATTCTCCCACTGCTTTTGATCTTTGTATTTAATTCTGGGTGCCATAGTTTAAGAGGACTAATTAATTGCAAATATGTTTGTAATATCCAACATGTGTGGTCCAATTAATGAAGAATATGGAAACAGTGTCAGAGGAGGCATGGCTTAAGAAATTGGAATTTTTGTTTAGAAAAGAAAAGACACATGGCCATTTAAAAATAACTCCAAAGGCCTGAACCAGGATCAGATTGCTGGAAGTTACGCAGGGAGACAGTTCTGGCTCCATGTAAGGAAACCACTTCTAACTTTACACCTAGTCTTAAACTGAACGATTTGCCTTCTCAAGTTATGAACTTTGTGAGTTCTGCGCACCTTCAACCAGAGACTGGAGGCCTAGAATAATCTTTCAGGAAGAATTTCTATTCTGGGTGGGAGATTGGAATGAAAGTTAAATATAAAAGTTTGTATTTATTATATTTCTTTTGAGAGAGAGAGAGAGTTAGAGAGAGAGAACAGAAGTGGGAGGAGCAGAGGGAGAAGAAAAGAGAGTTGTAAGCAGACTCCACATGAAGCCTGAGGGGAAGGGCTCCATCTTCAGAGGGGTCATGACCCTGAGAATTTGACTCTAGCCGAAAGCAAGAGTTCAGTGCCCAACTGACTGTGCCACCCAGACACCCCACCAGCCCACTTTTTAAAACTCTGTAAGGTGGACAGTTACATGCAGAAGAATGAAGCTGGACCATTTTCTTACATCATACACAAAAATAAACTCAAAATGGATGAAAGACCCAAATGTGAGACAGGAATCCATCAAAATCCTAGAAGAGAACACAGCAACCTCTTTGATCTCAGGTAGAACAATTTCTGGCTAGACGCATCTCTAAAGGCAAAGGAAACAAAGGCAAAAATGAGCCATTGAGACTTCATCAACATAGAAAGCTTTTGCACAGCAAAGGAAACAGTTGACAAAACCAAAAGACAACTGACAGAATGGGAGAACATATTTCAAATGTTTTATCAGATAAAAGGCTAGTCTCCAAAATCTATAAAGGACTCATCAAACTCAACATCCAAAGAACAAATAATTTGGTCAAGAAATGGGCAGAAGACATGAATAGACACTTCTCCAGAGAAGACACACAAATGGCCAACAGACACATGAAAAAATGCTCAGCATCACTGGTATCGGAAATACAAATCAAAACCACAATGAGATACCACTTAACGCTGGTCAGAATGGCTAAAATTAACAAGTCAGAAAACAACAGATATTGGTGAAGAAGCAGAGAAAGTGGAACCCTCCTACACTGTTGGTGGGAATGGAAGCTGGTGCAGCCACTCTGGAAAACAGTATGGAGGTTCTGAAAATAGAGCTAGCAATTGCAATGCTGTGACCCAGCAATTGCAATGCTGGGTATTTACCCCAAAGATGCAAGGGATACCTGCACCCCAATGTTTATAGCAACAATGTTCACAATAGCCAAACTGTGGGAAAAACCCAGATATCCATCAAAAGATGAATGGATAAAGAAGGTGTGGTATATAGATAATGGAATATTACTCAGCCATCAAAAACAAAATCTTGCCATTTGCAACGACATGGGTAAAACTGGAGGGTATTATACTAAGTGAAATAAGTCACTCAGAGAACGACAATTATCATATGATCTCACTCATGTGAATTTTTTTTTTTTAAAGATTTTATTTGACAGAGAGAAGCACAGTGAGAGAGGGAACACAAGCAGGGGGAGTGAGAGAGGGAGAAGCAGGTCTCCCGCCCATCAGGGAGCCCGATGTGGGGCTTGATCCTGGGACTCTGGGATCAAGACCTGAGCTGAAGACAAACGACCAACAACTGAGCCACCCAGGCGCCCCTCACTTGTGTGAAATTTAAGAAACAAAACAGAGGATCATAGGGGAAGGGAGGGAAAACTGAATGGGGAGTAATCAGAGAGGGAGACAAACCATAGGAGACTCTTAATGATAGAAAACAAAGTGAGGGTTGCTGGAGGGGAGGGGTTCGGGGAATGGGGTAGCTGGTTGATTGGCTTTAAGGAGGGCCTGTGATGTAGTGAGCACTGGGTGTTCTATATAATTGATGAATCACTGAACTCTATCTCTGAAACTAATGATACAATGTATGTTATTAAATTAAAATAAAATAAGAAAATTTAAAAAAGCAAAAAATAAAATAAAACTCTGTTGGGGCACCTGGCTGGCTCAGTTGGTAGAACTTGTGACTCTAAATCTTGGGTTGTAAGTTCAAGTCTCATGTTGAGTGTAGAGATTACTTAAAAATAAAAGTTTGAAAAAAATTGCGATTTTATGTTGTTATTATTGTGGTCAATATCACAAGCATTAATATTAGATCTTCATGGAAACTTTTGGGTGTGGAACACTCAGTGGGGAAAGCACAGTTTCCTTAAAACAGTGCCACAAAGCCATTGTTTGCATAAAAACCATCATGGAGACTTAAAAATCTGACTTCTTGGTCTTAGGCAAACTAATATAACATCATTTAAAGTAATTTATTTTACAGCTAGCTGCAAGCAATGAGTAAAGCTAAAGGCGGTTTATGTTTCTAAGGTTAGGGTATTAGAATGAATCGATAGAGGCTGTGATATTGTGAAACACTGCCTAGCTCTACAGTGTCGGTAAAAAGCAAGCTGGAGTCATGTGATGCAGTCCTATTGCAGTTTTAATGAGCTCCTGTACGCTTTCAAGTTCCTTGTGATTTGGTTAATGAAATAACCCCCCCCCCCAATTCCCCAGGAATCCATGTACTTTACACATGATAGATCAGTGATACATTCTGGGCTTGTCCTCTATATGCCATTTAAATAAAAATATAAAAACAATTGGTTGAAGCGTTATCTCAGTGTTTGCTCTTTCCACCTTACCATTTCATACTGCCCTTGATATTACAAAGGAGTGAATTGTTTTTAAAAGGGCTTGACCAATATTTTTCTATTCTTTTTTCTTTCTTTCTTTCTTTCTTTCTTTCTTTCTTTCTTTCTTTCTTTCTTTCTTCCTCTCTCTCTCTCATTCTTTCTTTCTTTCTTTTTTTTAAAAAAAGATTTATTTATTTGACAGAGAGAAACACAGGTAGAGAGGGAACACAAGCAGTGGGGGTAGTGAGAGAGGGAGAAGCAGGCTTCCCGTGGAGCAGGGAGCCCGATGCTGGGCTCGATCCCAGGACTCCAGGATCATGACCTGAGCCTAAGGCAGACATGTAATGACTGTGCCACCCAGGCATCCATTGACCAGTATTTTTCAAGTGTTCTATTTGAGCTACTGATAATTTTTTAAAGTATATTACATGCAGTAGTATTTTGTTAATTGAGGAGGTTATTTGGAAAATATTACTTGAGGTACATTCTGGGTGATCTGTATTCATCACTTTGTCTTCTCTTGTAGATCTTTTGAACAGCATCTAATTCCATGAAGTCATTAAGCACGTTTAGGCTACTTTCCATAGATCTCAAAGCCTTTGGCTGTTTCCTCTTCTCTGCCTACTACAAACCTTGTTTCTTGCTTCTAATTTTTGTGAGGATGGGGACCATGTCCATTTTTGCCCATTGTCCCTTGAGGTCAGAATGACAAGAACAAGCACACGAATCTCTGGATCAAAAGTCAACAGATGAAGATCCATATGCAAGTAGGCACTGGCTCTCCTTCTCATGAGTAAGTCCACTCTCATTTAAAAGTTGGTGGATTGGGGCACCTGGGTGGCTCAGTTGGTTGAGCAACTGCCTTCAGCTCAGGTCATGATCCTGGATTCCAGGGATCGAGTCCCACATCGGCTTCTGGCTCCAAAGGGAGTCTGCTACTCCCTCTGACCTTCTCCCCTCTCATGCTCTCCTTCACTCTCTCTCTGTCAAAATAAATAAATAAATAAAATCTTTAAAAAAATAAAAGTTGATGGATTGTTAACTTTAGAGTTCTAGAATAAAACATGCAGTTTTATGTGATGTGGTTTTGAAGTGATTTTAGAGCAGGTCATAATGTGTGAATACTCTATCCTGAACATTTTATTCAGTACTCTGAGTAAATTTCATGATTTGAAATGGTTAAGTAATTTCTGTTCTAAAAATTGAAATCCCTGAAGCATACCTTACTGCATCTCAGTATGTTCTGGCCTTTTCTACAAATGATCATTTAGAACAAATGCAGCATCTTAGTGCCTGCCAGTGAAACACAGAATGACGGTTTTCACCTAAAGATGATTTTCAGAGTAGCTGCATATTGTTGCTTTAATATGAGGGTAATACCAGCCATCAACATAGGTGCCAGGTGGTACAGGACTAGAAGACAATATCTGGGAAGACTCCTGGAGAGAGGCTTCCCCGATGTGACCATGATGACCCAAGGGACTGGAGACAGCACACAGCTGGTTTCCATTTTTGTGCTCCTGCCATTAGTCCAACCTAGATCAGCTAGTTCACATTTCTGAAGTTTTCAGTACAGGAAAAACATCCAAGATTTAATTTACTGTAATGGTTTGATGGGAAACATATGTTTGACTTGAGACTACGTTGCTCTTTGTGAGTAGTGGTTCTGTGCTTAGCTATTAGCTTTGTTCTGTGATTATCTATTTAAGCCAAAGCCTGAGTGTGCCTGCAGGTTCATTTTTAGGTTTTATTCAATATGCCTGGCAAATGAAAAACTGTTTTTTCCGGGATGCTGTTGATTATTAAAGTTTGATACTCTCATACAGCTCTTATTGATTTTATATTTGGAGGTACGATTTGAATAAATTATGTTCGGGTTTATCCTTTGTAATTTTAAATTTGGCATTTTGTGCCAAGTCTCAAGCTCCTTTCTCAAGGACTGGCTTGTGGGGTTGATTCTCTACTTTGTGATCTGGTCCTATTAAATTCCTTGAGTGGGAAAGTCCTTACCCAGCTTGGCTTTGTCCTATGTCTGGTTCTTCCTGGGATTGACCATGTACCACCTCCTGCCCTACTTTTAACAGGCTTCATTATCCCAAATAAGACAAGATGGAGCCACGTGGACGACTCAGGGGGTAAGAACTTCAGCAATGGAGAGTGTGAAAAGGAGACACCTGCTTGGTTAAGTGACAATTTTTGGCTAAAGGTATGGTTAGATTTTGTAAGGGTGTAAATATCTGAGATCTTTTCTCTCTGGAGTTTTCAAGGTTTTCAGAAATCTGGCACCCTATTATATATCCCATCTTTTTTCCCACGATTTTTTTTAGGGACACTGAAGTCTAATTTCAGCTATCACTGAGTTCCAGTGGGATGTTGCTAGAAATGCCCACATACCAAATGGCTACCATCTTGATTTTTATGAAGAGGGTATTATAAATAATAAATTAATATTAGTAATGAAACAGTGAAATGAGATTGTGACTGATAGCTTTATTTCTGGGTAAAATATTGAATTAAAAATATTTTATTTATTTATTTGACAGCGAAACGCAGCTAGAGAGGGAATACAAGCAGAGAGAGTGAGAGAGGGAGAAGCAGGCTTCTTGCCAAGCAGGGAGCCTGATTGGGGTATGATCCCAGGACTCTGGGATCACAACCCGAGCTGAAGGCAGTTGCTTAACAACTGAGCCACCCCGGTCTCCCTTTTTTTAAGAGAGAGAGAGAGCGAGAGCAAGAGAGGGACAGCAGGGGGAATGGGAGAGGGAGAAGCAGGCTTCCCACAAGGCAGGGAACCCAATGTGGGCCTCTACCCCAGGACTCTGAGATCATGACCTGAGGCGAAGGCAGACACTTAACAACTGAGCCCCACCCAGGGGCCCCAAAATATTGAATTTCGTTAAAAATTTCAGGAAGCATTTAGTTAACTTGCAACAGTAAGTTTATTGAAGCATGAAAACAATTAGAGCAAAATTGTTATTTCAACCTTTTCAAGAGCGTTCTAGTAAGAAAAGAAAAGAGGATGCGAAAAAATTGCTTGGTCATCTATTTCTGGATGAAAACTTTTCCCTGAAGTTATCCAGAAAGATGGCAGGATTTATATAATTTCTTCATTCATGTCCTTTCAGTTTTTCTCTGAAAGGCACTCTTGCTGATCTGGAAATTGCTTATTTAACTTTCACCTCAGACACGTTGCTGACTTGAGATGAGACGACTTTGCCATCCACTACCTCTTCCACAATGGTCTTCGTCACTCTGGTCTTGTTTGGATCTGGAAATCACAGAATCACAATGTCAGTCTGGAAATGATCACAGAAACCTAGATAAAGAGACATTCAAGTACATTCTTTAAGTAAGTTCTCTCTGGGTTATGATTTTGTAAATAGTAGTATATGGTTTTCATAAGAGAAGAGAAGCATGCCTTTACTTTTAAATTATGAGCATTAAAAAATGTTTACCTCTTCCTTGGCCAGAACAGCTTCCAGATCTTGAGTCACCAGATCCCATGTTTCTGGATCCTGTATTTCTGGATCCCGAGTTTCTCAAATCAGATCCTCCAAAACAAGAACCACTAGAGGAAAAAAGAATTGTTTTCCTTTGTAGTTTGCAAAGGTGGGAGAAACCCTCCATGATGAAGGTAAATGTCTTTGGATTGGAATGTGTCTCTGTGACTTCGTATTATTATTATTATTAAGCTGGGCATGGAACCCAACTCAGGGCTCGAATTCATGACCCTGAGATCAAGACCTGAGCTTGGATCAAGAGTCAGATGCTTAGCCAACTGAGCCACCCAGGCGCCCCCCACTGTGACTTTTTAAACCAAGTCCAAGCCCCCAGACCCTTTTTTGGTTTCATAACAGAAGTACACTAAGGAATGCACTGATTGGGTTCATGCTCTTCACTCACCCCCCCTCTCCGTCGAGCAGGCGGCGGTAGGTCTCAATCTCCATCTCTAGGCGGGTCTTGATGTTCAGCAGTTGCTCGTACTCTGTGTTCTGGCATTCTGTCTCGCCCCGGATCTGGCAGATCTGCTCCTCCAGGCTGCTGATTCGCATCTGGATTTCTGACAGCTGAGCCATGTAGCCCGCCTCTGTGTCAGCCAGGGTTCCTTCCAGGGAGCTTTTCTAAGAGAAAAAGCAAATCAAAACCTCATGATGCAAAATTCGTTTTTTATAAGTTGCTAAGAGAAAGTACACCTTCAAGTTACAACTTATGTTGTTCTATCATTGGGTTCCTTATTTTTTGTTGGCGTAACTGTTTTTCTTTAAGCTAAATCTTCTATGGAAGTATATGATCTTGAACTGGAATGTTTTATCCTTTCGGTAACCACAAGCGAGGTCTCCTAATGCTGCTTTCATTATGTGCCAAGTGGAACATGCTGGCAAAGAAAGAAAATGGAATCGCTTAACTCCCTGTTGGAGATGTTGCAAACCTCTTTGCACTCACCATGGCCATTTGGGACTGAAGCTCAATTTCCAGGGCTTGTAGAGTACGTTTCAGTTCTGTTATCTCATTCTTGGCAGAACTAGCTGCCCCAGCGTCAGTAGAAATTTGTGCTTGCAGTGATGCACTCTAGAGAGAAAGCAAATGCAGTCACTGCAGGCTGCAGAAAGCGGAGGAGGTGGCTTGCGTGTGAGCCCGGGCTCAGGCATCCAGGAGCGGTAATCTACCTGTTTGTTGAACTGCTCCTCCGCCTCACGGCGGTTTTGCTCAGCGAGCTCTTCATACTGTGCCCTCATGTCATTCAGTAACTTGGTCAGGTCGGTTCCTGGGGCAGCGTTCATTTCCACGGTTACATCCCCTCCAGAGCCTCCTTGCATGCTCTTCATTTCCTAGCGTGAAGAGAAAAAGACCACAGTGATAAAAACAGAAAAGCAAAGACTTCTTAAAATGTGCATAGCCAACAAAAAATTGAAACTAGGACACTAAAGACTCCCCTCGCTTCCCACTAAATTCAGATATAATTTGCTCATGATGATTTTTTCCCTTGATCATAGGCATTGGAAATCCATTTAGATAAAACTTACTTTATTTTTACAGAATGGATGTGGGGGAAAATAGGCCAGAATCACTTAATAACATGGAACGTGTTCCTACCTCCTCGTGGTTCTTCTTCAGGTAGGCCAGCTCCTCGGTGAGGCTCTCAATCTGCATCTCCAGGTCAGAGCGTGTCATGGTCAGGTCATCCAGAACTTTCCGCAGGCCATTGATGTCGGCCTCCACGGCCTGCCGGAGATACAGCTCATTCTCATACCTGGAAAGGACAATGGTAGGACAGGATAGAGCATTTCAAATTCCATCCATTCTTGCATAGTCAAGAAAAAGATTTTTCCTCTGAACTGTTTGTTTGCTTATTTATGTAATCTCTACACCTAATGCGGGGCTTGAAATCACAACCCCGATTCTATTGAGATCAAGAGCTCCCTGCCTCTCTGACTGAGTCAGGCAGGCCTCCCCTTCTGAGCTATTTGAGAAACAAAGGCTACTAAGTTATCTCATAGGAATTATTCCCCTGGAAAGAAAATTGTGAACTGAGTATTAATTCTATTGACAGCTAATATTTTTTAGAACAAAAATTTCATCTGTAATTTAAGTCTCTTTCTATTTCCTTGTTGGATTGGAGTGATGGTTTTTAAAATTTAGTCTTAGAATGTAAATGTCTTGATCCCCTAAAAGATCTTTAAATTTAGAATAAAGAAAGAGATTGCATTTTATTTTTCCCACAACATTTGCTTGCAAGTCTTCACTTTCCTTACTTCATTCTGAAGTCATCAGCAGCCAATCTGGCGTTGTCGATCTGCAGAACGATCCCAGCATTTTCAATAGTGGCAGTAATGATCTAGAAAAGGCAATAATAATGAAGGCATCGTGGATACTCTCTAGCCTATGAGGGTAGATGTCCTTTGAGTTGGCTTTTAAAGGTAAATTGCTTTGAAAACTTCCTTAGTAATGACATCGTTATTGATAATCTGGTGTAGTTGGATTACATCTTTTGCAAAAAAATAACAATTTGCACATTTATTGGAATAGGCATAAAATATTGTTTTATAGAGCATAGCCCTCTGCTTATTTCTGTTGCTTTGGAGAATCAGTTATTCTATAAGTTCTTTCAGAAAAGAGTACAAAAAATGAATTTTACTTCTAAAAAGTCTTTAAAAAATACTTCCCAGGGTGCCTGGGTAGCTCAGTTGGTTAAGCGATTGCCTTCAACTCAGGTCATGATCCCGGAGTCCCGGGATCGAGCCCCACATCGGGCTCCCTGCTCAGCCGGAAGCCTGCTTCTCCCTCTCTCACTCCCCCTGCTTGTATTCCCTCTCTTGCTGTGTTTCTCACTGTCAAATAAATAAAATCTTTAAAAAAAATACTTCCCATACAACAGTGGCTAAACATTTCATATTCTGCCACATGCTCATACAATATTTGCACCAGATTTTCTAGGAAGAAAAACAGTTGTAAAGATGATTTAAATCTAGCAAGACACTAAAATATGTCAACTTGCCAGATTTAATCATGAAAATATTAGATTAGGCCAGTATTGACTCATTACCACCATTCTTTTTTTTTTTTTTTAAGATTTTATTTATTTATTTATCTCAGCTAGAGAGGGAACACAAGCAGGGGGGGGTGAGAGAGGGAGAATCAGGCTTCCTGCTGAGCAGGGAGCCCCATGCGGGGCTCAATCCCAGGACTCCGGGATCATGACCTGAGCCAAAGGCAATCGCTTAACAACTGAGTCACCCAGGTGCCCCTCATTGCCACCATTCTTATATGTACCTGTCAATTACCTGCAATGCATCATATAATTTTGCTCTTAGGTAGAAATACTCAAATTTGAGATGCAAACAGCTCATTAGTGTGGCCGGATGTCATATACAATATTGTCATAGTTAAAACACACCACGTCCCATTTTACATGTACAACAGGTAAATATGTCTTTAAATAATTCCTTGACTTGAAATCCTCATTTCAGTATATGCCCTGAATAAGAGCAAAAGATACAGAAATAACAGAAACTCGGTAGTGGATGGTGTCTCACCTGGTTCCGGAGATCTTCAATTATTGGATAGTATTTGCTGTAATCTTTTCCAGATCCACCATCTCCACGTCCAGGCCCAAATTTCTCATACCACTCCCTGATTTTGTTCTCCAGATCAGTGTTGGCCTCTTCCAGGGCTCTGACCTTGTCTAGGTAACTGGCCAGGCGATCATTGAGGTTCTGCATGGTTTGCTTTTCACTTCCCGAGAACAGGCCCCCATCGCCAACACCACCTCCCATCCCGCCCCCGATTCCACCACCATAGCTGTAGAAGCCTCCACTAGAACCCCCACCAAAGCCAGACCCCCCACCAAAGCCAGACCCCCCACCAAAGCCAGAACCCCCACCAAAGCCAGAACCCCCACCAAA
>PITA01034167.1:0-11938 GCA_004023965.1 Spilogale gracilis | reverse complement strand
GGCTCTTGGCCGTACGTCGACCGGATGCTCAGCGTCTCTGTCCCTCGGGCTCTTGGCCGTACGTCGACCGGATGCTCAGCGTCTCTGTCCCTCGGGCTCTTGGCCGTACGTCGACCGGATGCTCAGCGTCTCTGTCCCTCGGGCTCTTGACCATCGGTCGCTTTTCACAGAGCAACAGAGCTTTGAAAGCCTTCAGCACATGGCTGCTGAGTTGGCCGGGCTGTCTGCGGCTCCTCTGTCTCTCAGCTCGTGTCTCAGGGCCCAGCTTGGGCAGGCCGGCTGCGCCTGGCGGGGGGCGGCACACCGCTGCACGTGCTGCCGTCCGGGCCGCCACCCTCCAGCCCACCGTTTCCCTGTTCCCTATAGACGAGGCCTTCTCGGTGGAGAATTTGTTTTTCAGTTGTCTACTGTTTCCTTTTTTAATAATATTTAAAAATCTGCCTTTGAGGAGGCCACATTTTGTGACGTCTGTCGAATGATGTATGTTTTACGTTGGCCACCCCTCCCTGCTTTGCCCAGCTCGCAGCTCGCCTCTGCTGCTGGCGTGGTGTGGGGTGTTCGGGCGCTGAGCGTCCTGACGGTGGCTGTGTGGGATTCGTTCTGCGCCTGGACCCCTCCTGATGGGCCCTTCGGACGTTCCCGTGTTTGGCTTTAACTGCAGGGAACGGGGTGTGCTGCCCGCCCTGTCGCATGCTTTCATGGCTGTGGGTGAGAATGTTGGGCTTTACGCTAGGCCGAGGGTTCTGCATTTTTATTTCTTTCTCCTGCCTCGGCCCTGGCTGGAGTAGGAGTGGGCCAGCTGCAGGCCAGATCTGGCTTGCTGCCTACCTTTACATGAGCCAAGAATGTTTTTTATACTTCTAAACGGTTGGGAAAAAGTCAAAAGGATAACATTTGTGATGTGAAAGTTACATTAATCGAAGTTCCATCGTCCGTAAGCGGAGTTACTGGAACACATCAGCCTACACTTTCCTGTATCGTCTGTGTTGGCGTCGCGCCCCGAGCTGGCGTTGGCAGCCGACCCGGGGACACGCTCACCGGTCCGCCCCTGCAGACCCAGGAGTGCTCTGCGGCTTTTCGAGAGCCGTGTGCCCCGCTGACACCCTGGGAAGAAGGGACGAGTGGACTGCGGAACCACGCCTCTGAAAAGGAAGCTGTCGGGGGATGTGTTCGTCAGCAGGCGCGCACTTGGGGTGACTCTGTCCTGGGTCATGGACCAGGGAGCCTGCGGTGCACTTCGTCCACTCTCTGAGTCACCGTCCCCGGGCGTGGGGGTCCCGTCCGAAGCAGAGGCTGAACATGCCCACTTTCCCTCCCGCCCGGCCCTTTGAGGGCTTCGTGGTGGTCAAGGGGTGCGCGTGTGGGCTTTGGAGCTGCAGGCAGAGGGAAGTCTCAGGATTGGAGGAAGCCCCTTTAACGTTGAACGACTTCAGAAATTACCGTTTGCCAGACTTGGCAGTGTGCCCTGATGAAGGCGGGCAGTGGGGCTTGGGGGCGGATGGCAGCGGCTCTGCGGTCGTCTGCCGTCGGAAGGGAGAGGACGAGGGGCCGTCTGAGCCCGGGCACGCGGGCAGCAGCCTCGTTCCCTGAGCTCTGGCTGCTGGCCCAGGGCTGGACCTCGGTGCACACGTCGGAGCCCCCGACTGCTGCTTCTATCCCCCGTTCAAGGGAGGCAACGAGCCCCAGTGCGATGGCGTCCCGGCCGGCACCAGCAGGAGGCCCCAGAGTTCCGGGAGCACCTCCTCACCGACACATGAGCCCCGCGGAGTCGGGTGCCTGTGGACCGATGTCCTCATTTCTGTGTGAAAAGACATTTTCAGAAACGAAAATATGTAGAATCTCATTCGAGGTGAACACGAGTGATCACTTTTGACAAGGAACACTAACTTTTAACCCCAATTAAATATCAACCCCCTAAAAGAAGTCCATTTTTCTTGTTAGTAGCCTGTCGTACAAAAACTGTCCTCAATTATCGTTGCCGTGTTTTGACATTTCACGACTTTCGGTTTCCGGTTCCTTCATGTGAGGGGCCTGGACGCTGCCGCTCTGCCCGAACAAATGAGCTGGACAGGCTGAGCAGTCAGCCACTTTTCTAGATTGTGAGAGGGCGGCCCAGGGCAAACCACTGCCCCAGGATTAGGGGGACGGGAGCCAGGGGCCCCGGCCCAGGGCCCAGAGCCTGTACTGCAAATTGGTGGAGACTCCGTGTGGACAAGTCAGAGAGGGAAACCTGCAGGGGTCTGGTGTCGTGAGCTTCGCCCCCAGCAGCTCCCCATGCCTCTCCGTGCTCCCAGCAGGGAGGGAGAAGAGCCGTTCTGCAGTGTTTCTAACAAGGCCTGCCCCCGGGGAAACTCGCCGAGCACGGGGAGCCACTCTTCCCACCGAAGGGGCGAGCACAGCTGGGAAGCACCGACGAGGTCCAGTGTGGGGCCCCGGCTCCCGGAGACCGCGGTCTAACCGCACGAGCACGGAGCCCTCCCCCTCCCACCCCTCGCCGCATCACTGAAGGCCTGCTTACGGCAGTGGCTCTTCCCTGGCCCAGCACCGCTGGCTCAGGAGGAAGGCACTGCGAGGCTCGCTAAGAGAAACAGAGTTTCAAGAGACAGAAGGCGCGTCTGCCCAGACATGGCAGGGATGTTGGGCTCATCAGACTGGAATTGAGTCAGTGTGCTGTGGGCGCTGATGGAGAGAGTGGGCCAGAAGAGGCGGGTGCGGTGAGCAGAAGGGTGGGGACCCTAGGAAAGAAGCACAAATAAATGCTGGAGATGAAACCCCAGCAGCAGAACTGAAGACAGCCTCACGTAGGCTGACCAGTAACAGGATTTATGTGGGCATCTGTCCACAGAAACTCCAAGTCTGGAAGAAAAGAGGGCGCCCACCAAAACAGTCTCCAGGGATGTGCGACAGCCGCCGAGGTGCACCCGACACGTGACGGGAACACAAGAAGCAGGGGAGAGGAGGGCAGCAGAAACCCATGAGCCGGCAACGACGGAGGACTTCCCCGAGCTAACGGCACCCAGCAAAGCCCGGACCCAGGGCACTCAGAGAGGCAGGATCCATAGCGGGAACACGAGACCTGTGCCTCTCGTTTGCCGGCTGCAGAGCGATGCAGCTAAATGAGCCAGAGGGAGAGACACCTCATTACAGAGGAGCCAAGCGAAGTTCACCCCTTCTCCTCCACAGCCAGGCCGGCAGGGAGGCCGGGCAGCTCGTGCGGTGTTGGGAGGAGGGACCTCCGATGCAGAGCTGGGTGTCCTGCCGGAGGGGAGGGGAAACGGCCTCTCAGGGAGACAGAGGTAGAGGGAACTGGTCAGACCGCGTAAGTTCTTCAGACAGAAGGAGGTGCTCTAGGTCGGAAACTTGGACCCACACGAAGGCAGGGAGAGCATCAAAGGAGGGACGGTGAAGGTAAAGTGAGACTTTTTTCTTCGTCCGACAGATGACAGTTTATTCAAAATAATAACACAAGAACGTACTCAGTTCTTACTTCTGCACGTGTTGTACATACATCCGCTAAAGCCTAGGCCTTCTCCCCGCTCAGAACCCCACCCCCGGTTGCATCCGTGTGCCCGCGGCCGATGCCTCCGTCCTGGCCGCTGTCCAGCCCCTGGGCTAGTGGCGCAGGTGGATGTTCTCATCTCATGCCTGATCCGGGGGCGGGGGCAGAGTCTTTCACCCCGAGTGTGGCGTCGGCCGTGGGACCCCGTCCACGGCCACGCTGTTGAGCTGAGAGCGCCCGGGGGGCCACGGCCTCGTGCCCAGTGCAGCATTGCGTCCGTGATGCCCCGGGTGCTCCCGGCACCTGCTTACACCAGGATCATGCTACACAGTGCTTTTCAGGACGGCATACTGTGCTTGCTGCACATTAAAGATAGGACCTCGGGCGTCTGTGCGGCTCACTCGAACGTCAGACTCTTGGTTTCGGCTCAGGACTGTGGGATCGAGCCCCACATCAGACTCTGCCCTCAGTGTGGAGTCTGCTGCAGATCTTTCCCTCTCCCTCTCCCCCCACTCACGCATGTGCTCACTTTCTCGCATACTCTATCTCTAAAGTAAGTAAATCTTAAAATATATATGTATATGACCTGTACCTTTTTTCTTAAGTAGATTCTACACCCAGCATGGAGTCCAGTGTGGGGTTTGAACTTACAACCCTGAGATCGAGACCTGAGCTGAGATCAAGAGTCAGATGCTTAACCGACTGAGCCCCCAGGCGCCTCCAGTCTGTATCATTTTTAGTGCTTGCATGATATTCTACTGAACAAAAGACCTTATCCCAGGGCAGCAAATAAATTAGATTTATCTCATGTCTTGACTCTATTTTGGATACACTGTTGAGAAGGGTCTGTGGGCTCTGTTGGCCTCGCCCTTCTGGCTGGCCCGGCCCCAGGATCGAAGTCAGTTCTGGCCCTCCAGCGACTGTGTGCCTCCCTCCCTCCTTCTGCACTAGTGTGGTTATTGCTTTAGGGTAGATTCCCAGCAGAAGTTTGGGGAACAGCGGTCAGGTTTTTAAATAGTTTTAAATAGCTAGTTACCTTGCTAAAAATTTACTCCAAGTAACGTTTGTATGCTGATCCATTCCTGACATGGAGTATTGTTATTTTCAATCTCCTTTTCATTCTGAGAGGTGAAAAACTTTTAAAGAGAATTAGAACAAGGTATCCGAAGCAGCCTCATTTCCACGCCGGGTGAGAATCCCCTCTCGCGCCGACCAGCGGAACCGCACTGCCCTTGGAGAACCCGATGGGATTGCCTCGTGCCCTCAAGCCGCACAGTTCACACCTTGATCGCTGAGCTAGCTTTCATATGGTCATTTAATTTCTTTGCAAGCTAATCCCGATTTTCCAGACCACTTTTCCGGTTTGGCACTTTGCCGTATTTGGTTCCAGCACCCATCCCCCCTCCGGCCGGCAGAGCCGTCCCTTCGGTTCTGCGGGGTGGCCGCTCTGCCTGAGCCTGTCGCCCACGGCGCCCACACGCTGCGGCAGGATGGGGCGTGCAGAGCGTCAGTGTGGGTCTGGGACGTGGCCAAGGCGTGTTCCTGGCCCCACGGAGCCCGCGACGCATAGGGAGAGATACAGGTGCAGGTGAAAGGGCAGCAGAGCGTTAAGGGGTTAAGTGTACAGACGTGTTTTTCATAGAGCGGTTTATAGGCAATGAGTTTGAGCAGCTGGGTTTAGAGTCTCTTTGCTGCCTGCCGTGGGGCCCCGAGCAGTGACTAGTTGCCTCGTTGTTGGGTGTACGGTTTAGGGCCCTTTTCTGCTCAGACTCGCAGGATCAGTCCTTCAGCCGGCTGCACCTGCCCTGGCCCGGCCCCCACTCTGCGGGGCCTCCCCTGGTGCGGCCAGCAGCGACTGGCCTGCCGAGCGCGGCGAGCTGGGTGCTCACTGACATTGCTTCTGAGCAGGAG
The DNA here is from genome assembly GCA_004023965.1 of Spilogale gracilis. NCBI lineage: Eukaryota > Metazoa > Chordata > Mammalia > Carnivora > Mephitidae > Spilogale > Spilogale gracilis. The sequence continues at coordinate 6,528 of PITA01034167.1, read as the reverse complement.
ACCGGAGGGCATTGTGGTGGCGTGGCCTCTGTTCCCAAGGGTCCCTTCCCGCAGGTCAGGGGGCGACTGCGGCCTCCCCAGGATCCAGCGGGCTGTGACGGCTTGCCACAGACACTGGGGGGCACTCTTCACCCCGCGCCCGAGACCCGGGGCGCTCTGGAGCTAGGGGAGGACAGTCCGGTTTCCGTGCCCTGGCCGAATGCGGGCACTGCTGGAAAGCCCGAGGCCTGCGTGCTGGCCACTGAGGAGTCCGGAGTGTTGACCGGACGCCCCGTGCTGAGAACGGTAGTCCTGGGCCTGGGGTGGGGGGCGGCCTGCAGCTCACGGTCGGGGGTCTGCGCGTGTGAGCATCCCCCGGCCGGGGCCCAGCTGCTCTGAGGTTCAGACGGTGGCAGTCATCGAAACCCCCAGCCCGGACCTGTTGCTTTATTCGCATGGTATCTGTGAACAGAATTTTTGTGTGATTCACTGTCTTCATATGTATTCACTTTTAATAGCGGAAATGAGAAAACAGAGGGAGTTCTACCACAAGTTAGGCATGGAAGTGCCTGGGGATATCAAGGGGGAGACGTGTTCGGCAAAGCAGCACCTGGACCCCCATCGGAACGGTGAGTGCGCTCCGGCGGGCCTGCAGCCAAGGCCGGGCCTTGGTGTGAGCCCCTTTCTCAGGACGCCCTGTGCCCCTCCACAGTTTCTCGTACCACCTGGGAGCTTCTGGGGCGGAGCTGAGAAGCGGGCCAGAGACAGAGGGGCCCACCAGGACCTGGAGGTGGGCTGCACGGAGGGCGGGCCTCCTGCCACGTCCCTTCAGTTCTGTCTGTCCTGCTTCAGGGTAAAATTAGTGCTATTTTAAAGTCTGTACGTACTATAGCCAACTATTCAAGTATTTCATACCATGATGCTTTTCTACTGACCACAGGGCTTCCCGAGAACTTTCTAGACTGCCCCGTGTGTGTCTGACAATGTCACAAGAAAGGAGAGGTCCTGTCTGGCCCCTGGGAAAGGCAGGGTCTGCACGCTGCACCCCCGCCCAGGCAGAGGGAGGCCGTCAGCTGTCTGGGAAGTCGGGGATCTTGTCCCTACTGCTCACTTACAGCGGGCCCTTCGTCTTGAAAGCAGTATTGGAAGGACAAAGATTGTAGGAGCTCTGCATTACCTAGTCGGTAGCCGGCGTATTAAGGGTTGAGTAGGACTGGGTGCAGAGGGGTCTCTGCCCTTTCCGTGGCCCCATCAGCCTTTGCCTGCTGTGCCCTGTGCTCACACCCATACACCTGACGACTGCCTCCCAGGACCCCGCGCTGCAAGGGACATAGTGTTTAAGCAGGTGCTCTGTAGACCCGCTCTCCCTGATTTCACATCCTTCGGAAGGTGCAACTGGCTTATTTGAATGAATTTTTATACTTTTCGCGTATACTGTACATTTAGGAAAAAAAACGGCTTAGCGTTCTGGATCTTATACAGTATCATTTGTTGTCGCTGAAAGGTGAAACCAAAGCAGATGACAGTTCGAACAAAGAAGCGGCAGAAGAGAAGCAGGAAGAGGACAACGACTATCACAGAAGTGATGAGCAGGTAGGCGCCGCGGGCTTCAGAAAGCCGTCACTGGGGAGGGGTGTTTCCTCCAGTTACAAAGAAAAGGCCACGTGGCCAAGAAAGTCCACGTTTATCAACGCTCTCCTTAGTCTTTCCTTCTTCATCTTTTCTTTTCAATGGCTCAAGTGTTAAATGCTCGCTGTAAAACATTTTAAATATAAAACAGCTGAAGCCCACCCTCTGCGCACTGCCGCCCGGGGGGGTGACTCCCAGCCTGGCGCTGCCCTGGGCACCTGCCCCTCAGTCAGAGAAGGGACAGCCCTGCCGTGCGTTAGAGGGAGAGAAACAGTGCGACCCTGCCGGATCTGTGCGCACGTGGTCCCGCCCCATACCCGCGGCTCCCGAGCCTGCAGGGGGAACAGCGCAGTGCAGGCCCTCGCGGCCGTCACTCCGCAGTCACACCGCAGTCACCTCGTTAGCGCGAGGCCAGGAAGTGCGCGCTCGCAGCCGTTACCCCGCAGGGCTCTGAGGGGACAGAGACACAGCAGAACGCCGTCCCTCTCGTGTCACACCACTGCCGCACGTGACCTAGGACTGTTGCCGTTAGGGCTGAGGTCACTCGGACTGTGGGCTCAGCCTCCGTGGGCGTGGGGGCCTTATTCGCAGGGTGGGGAGCTGTGCTAACGGGACACTGTGTGAGGCTGAATGAAGCCACTGAGGCTTTACGGAAGAACATTAAAAAAACCCTGAATAATCAGGTATCAAGTTATTTTTTTTAGAGATTTACTTATTTTTTTGAGAGAGAGCACCTGCGGGGTGCAGGGAGAAGCTCAAGCCGACTCCCCGCCGGGCACCTCACAGCCCACGAGATCTCGACCTGAGCCGAAACCAAGAGTTGGACGTCACTGGCTGAGCCACCAGGCGCCCCAGTAATTATTTAGATTCAACAAAAGGTCATATGGGTTTTTGTGGGCTTTTTGCTCATACTGCTGGGTTTACCCCATCTTTCTGTCCTGTGGCATCTGTGTTTGTTCTGGGGGTAGGCATCCCTCTTCACTGCCTTTCAGAGAAGGGGTAATGTAATGGGCTTTGAGCCCTCCGAGTTTCCCGTCGTGCCTACACGGTCCTGCGGCTGGGTGTCGAATTCTAAATTCGGAATGACTTTGAAGCCGGGCCCTTCCTTCTCCTACGAGGCATCAGCTGGGAGAAGCGTGAGCCCCGAGTCCGAGTGCGCTAGTGGGCCCGAGTCCTGCGGCCCAGGCGCTGGTGCGCGAGCCCTGTCAGGGTGGCGGCGCTGCTGTCCCAGGCCTTTGCTCGGCAGAGGGTCTGAGCACCCGCTGCTGTGGGGAGCTCACCCTCATAGCCATCAGCTACAGGTGTTGCTCAGACCCTGCCCTCTCGCCGCCCCCTCTGCCCGTGGACAGGGCAGCGCCAGCCCGGGACCGCCGCCAGGTAGGCCTGCAGAAAGCACTGATTCTGGTGCGCAGGTGAGTCGCTAAAGCAAACATGAGAAAATCAGAATATGCGCCTACTTTTAATAAGAATTCTTCCCTCCTGTGAGGCCCACGTTCTGTCTGCCTTTGAGCAGATGGGCGCTGCGGTGTCCCCAGCGGTGCCTCTGGCCTGTGGGCGTCCCCTGCCCGAACAGCACAGGACGGTTATGTGAGACCTTCGTCCCCACGCCCTGCTGAGCCCAACACAGCTGGGGTGGCGTGCAGGCCCCGGAGAGGAAGAGCCGGGCCAGTCTGGAGATGCCTGCCCCCCCCAGGTTTGCGGGATGCGGCGTGCGTCTGTGCTGAGCTGGTGGCCGACGGGTGGCGGTGGGCACCATCACACGAACCCTAAGCACCCACCCCGTCTGGGCCCCTCCCTGCCCGGAGCTGGTGAGCAGGGAGAGGCAGGCAGCCATCTGCGAGGGAGGATGTCCAGGTCAGGGAGTGCAGGGGTGTCAGGAGGGAGCAGGAAACAGTGAGTGTGGAGCCTGCAGTAGAGCAGACGGCTCGGGGGGCCCAGGAAGCACGCGGGGTGGCGTGGGGTGGCCAGAGTTCGGCTTGGGACACGTGTGACAGGGAGCGTGTGGGGCACACTGGTGAACTGGGGAGGAGGACGCGGGGCTCGGGGCTCCCACAGCCAGTGAGCGGAGAACTGCGTGCTGGGCTGCTCGCTGGGTTTGTGTGCACCTCTGCCTGTAGCGCAGACCATAGGGGCAGAGACGTGCGGCTTTCTGTAGCTGGTTTGTCGGTCACAGTCACGTTCCCGGGAGTTTGGGGACACGCGATGTCGCCGCGTGGTATTGCACTGGGTCATCGCTCGCTGACCCTCCGCGGCTGTCCTGGTCAGTCTGGTGCGCAGACACCTGCGGGGCCTCCTGGCGTCCGCCCCGGGCCAGACTCCCCGCTCGCAGCCGTCATGCCTGCTGGGCGCCCTCAGTCCTGTCTCTGTGCGTGGACCAGTGGTGTTGAATGTCGTTCCAAAGGCTCCCTGCTCCTCTTGGCGCCTGCACTTCCAATCAGGTCACTTACTCTGCCGTGCCCGATGCGTCCTGGGCAGCCTGACACTCCCTCTGGCCTCGCCCGGGGTCCCCGGGGTCACTGCTCGTCCCCAGGCACCGTGCTTGGCCGCAGGCTTCTGGCCCGGACTCCTCAGTATTCAGAACCCTGCCGTCTCAAGGTGATGGAATCCATCAGTGTTTCTTTCTGTGTCTCAAGAAACCTCCTCACCCCAAGGTCATAAATAGGTTCTTCTGCGTTTCCTTATAAAGTATTTTCAAGTTTTACTTTTTACAATGAGGTTATAAGCCCCCAGCAGCTGGAGGGGAGGTCAGGTCCCTTTTCCTCTCGGTTGACCGTTTGGCTCATCGGCAGTGGCTCGTAGGCCCTCCTCGCTTGTCTGATGAGAGCCTTACCCCGTGCGGGTTTCCGTCCGTGTTGGGGTCACTTCTGTTCCCTCCCACGGCTCGTCTCCCCTTGTGCCTGAACGACACGGGATTTACCGCAGTCAGTTCTTGTACCTGCGGACTTGTGGTTTCTCGCAGGGCATATAGCCCCTTGCATTCTTCTTCAGAAGAGAAAAATCATGGCCCCGTGCTCTTCCAAGTAGAGACCAGAACCCAGCCGGCCACGCTCCCTGCGCGCGGCGCTCCGCTGCCCTCGGCCCCTCCATCCTCCTCCCGCCCGTCTCTGTTTCGCTTACAGGTGGTTCATTTCATCTTCACTCTGGAAGGGTCACCTCTCCGCTCATTTTCCACCACTTTCCAGGCACAGCGGCCACGGCCGGAGGCCGCGTAGGTGCAGGTTTCCTTCATTTCTCTTGTTTTGCATTCTTTTGCTTCCTAAGTTTGAGAGTTTATGTCCTCCATCGTTTTGATCCTCAGTTGTTACTTCCTAAATTTTGCCTCTCCCTTGTTCTCCCTTCTTCCTTCAGAATTTCTGTTACGTGTGCATTAGACTCCTCAGTCTTTCACCCTTTCTTTGTTTTATTTTAATTGATACCTTGCTCTCTGTACTTTTAGGTAATTTCCTCAAGTTGCTCTTTCATGAAATTGGTCTGTGCTCCGCTGAGACTCATCTGTGGGCAGCCCGCACTGCGTTTTTATGACATGGATTTCATTGTCTTTTTTACCTGCCTGTGTTTTATTCAGAGTGTATTGTTTTCCATTCCTTCTTTTATCTCTAGTAATTTTAAACCTACATATTTCAGTTAATTCCTCTGTTCTTTCTTTTTCTTGAGAGAGAGAAGGCACAGGAAGGGGGAGAGGCGGAGCGAGAGAGAGAGTGTCAGGCAGGCTCTAGCACGGGGCCCCGTCCCCACGGCACTGAGATCGTGACCCGGACAGGACTCCAGAGTTGGCTGCTCGGCTCACTGAGAATTTGGGGGTGTCCGGTAGTGCTATTTTTTGTGGCTGCTGCCGGAGAATGCTTCGTTCATGAGTGCTGTAGTGAGCGAGGCCTTCTCGGCAACCCTGCGTGGCCTGAGGGCCCTTCCTTTCCCAGAGTCGCTTGTACTTAGTTTCGTTGTGGTTCCTTGCCCCACAGCATGTAGTGTGACCCACAGAATTGTTGACTGTCCAACTTTCAGACTTGTTCCTTTGCTTATGGTGTTTCCCTGAGCCGAGAGCCCCTTCTGGTCAGTGACGGTGCCGTCCCCGTCAAGACCAGACATCCTACTGCGTCCCTTATAAAGCTCCCAGCGTGTGCGTGCAGAGTCGGGCGCCATCACTGCTGGCCGCGTGCGGTCCTCGTCACTCCCGCACAGGGCTCGGCACAGCTGGTGGGACGGGGCAGCAGTCTGGGTCCGTTTCCGTCCGCGACCAGTGCCGTGTGTACGAGGGATAAATACTTCCTCGACCTACGTTGAAGTACTATGTTGGTAAGGCCAAATTAACGGTGTTAGATTACATTTCACAGAACAGTCAAGATTTTAGGGTGACGTGTAAAACAATTAAAGTAAAACCCTGTTCCACGGTGTTGAGGTCCAAACAGAGGGGTGGTTTCCCAAAGCCAGCGCTGTCCCGTTGGCTGCAGTGCGTGGCTCCTCCGAGCGCCCCGCGAGGCCCGGCCGCCTGTCTCTCTCCCAGGTCAGCATCTGTCTGGAATGCAACAGCAGCAAGCTGCGGGGTTTGAAGCGGAAGTGGATCCGCTGCTCGGCCCAGGCGACAGTCCTGCACCTGAAGAAGTTCATCGCCAAAAAGCTCAACCTGTCCTCTTTCAACGAGGTAATAGTTGTGCCTCAGACAGAAGCCAGTCATTCTCATTTGTAGAATTGATACTTCCAAAGGTCTTTGGTTCTTTTGTTTTATATCTTTGTTTAAAGGAGATTTTAAATCAGGAAAAAAAGTCTGTTTTGCGGGCTCCCAGGTAGTGGGATGGGGCTCGGTGGTGGTCAGATGGGGGCCTGGGGAGCCCCCTCGACAGGTAGTGGGATGGGGCTCGGTGGTGGGCAGATGGGGGCCTGGGGAGCCCCCTCGACAGGTAGTGGGATGGGGCTCGGTGGTGG
>PITA01034165.1:0-11939 GCA_004023965.1 Spilogale gracilis | reverse complement strand
TCCCTTCTTCCCTTTCCTTCCTCCCTCCCTTCCTCCCTTCCTCCCTCCCTCCCTTCCTCCCTTCCTTCTACTTTAATCTACTTCGTGCCAGGTGAACCAGACTCAAAGGTATAAAGAAGTTACTCTGAGATACTGAATGAAATACTTTGAAGAACATGGCCATTGTGTTCCTTAATGGGGTACCAGCCTCTCCTTAAAATGATTGGAGGGTCACACTTGGTTACAAATTCAAACTTCAGACCTTTCTCGTTTTGAGAAATACTATTCCTTCCTGGCGGCATCTGATTTAAAAAGCTCTTTTCCCAGGACCCCTGGGTGGCTCAGCCCTTAAGCGTCTGCATTAGGCTCAGGTCAGGATCCTGGAGCAGGAAGCCTGCTTCTCCCTCTCTCACTCCCCCTGCTCATGTTCCCTCTCTAGCTGTGTTTCTCTCTGTCAAAGAAATAAATAAAATCTTTTTTAAAAATAAAATAAAAAGCTCTTTTCCCTCATTATTTCACTTACCTCCACCAAAGTCCTTACTGAGTCAAAATATGCCTTCCAACTGGTAGAACCCCGGTTATGGCCCACCCCCTGGGGTCCTCTGAATGGCTCTTTTTCCTCCCATTAACAGCTAGCACATTCCTGAGATAGCCCTTCTTTGGGGATAACATTCTTATGTCCTACAGCTAGGCCTCTGTGAAGATAATAGTTTTGAACTACTTTGCCCCCTTAATCATTCCCTGTCAGACACGTGACGGTCTGTCTGTGTTTTTCTTAAAAGGTAATGTCCACATGTGAGTGAAAAATTCCAGATGTGTTGGACAAGTTCTAAATAGCTTTGGAGTGTTTCCTTCATTTTACTGTCAGCCTACTTCTTTTGAAGCTTAAAATCAAAGTTGGAGTTGACACAACACATTTCTGAAAAACAGTGAACTTCAATTCAACTTAATTTTAACTCCTTTCAAATAAGTTGCAAAGAGAATAACAGCCTGTCCCCATAAGTGTTCACATTAAAAAAAAAAAAGATAAGTAAATATGTTTATTTAGGCAGCGGATGTTTCTGGATGGACGCGTACCAAAGCAGGAGTGGGAAAGGGGGATTCTGAGAGGGAGATTTTTAACCTTTTCCTTTGTACCTTTGGTACTGTTTGCCTTTTAGATGAAATATTTAATAAACCAAAAAGTACAATTATAATTTTATGCTTGGGGCACCCAGGTGGCTCAGTCGGTTAAGGGTCTAACTCTTGGTTTCAGCTCCGGTCATGATCTCAGTATCGTGAGATCGAGCCCTAAGTTCGGTTCCATGCTAAGGGTGAAGTCTGCTTGAGATTCTCTTTCTTCCTCTTCCTCTCCCGCTCCCCCTGCTTGTGCTCTCTTGCTCTCTCTTTCTCTCTCTCAAAAAAATAAAATATTTTTTAAAAATCCATAATTTTATCCTTAGCTACAGTCAGTGAATAATCACATGACTCTTTTTGTATGAGGTACAATTAATCTGAAAGCTTATTTTTCTGTAGCTGGGTTTTTTTTTTTTTCACTTAAATGCAAGACTTCAACTTATCTATGTTTGATTTCATCTTACTTTATTCAACCTGTTGAATCTAGGAAAAGTCTTTTGAATGTTGATTTTTTTTTTAAAGATTTTATTTATTTATTTGACAGAGAGAAGCACAGCCAGAGAGGGAACACAAGCAGGGGGAGTGAGAGAGGGAGAAGCAGGCTTCCCGCCGAGCAGGGAGCCCAATGTGGGGCTCGATCCCGGGTCTCCAGGATCATGACCTGAGCCAAAGGCAGATGCTCAACCAACTAAGCCACCCAGGTGCCCCTTGAATCTTGACTTTTAAATCTAACTCAAAGACCTCATTTCCCAGAATTATCTCAACTGCCAAATTAATAAATATGCCATATATGGTAATAATAATGGTGCTTAAATCTAATATTTTTAAGGGCTTAATATGTTCCATGTGCTGGGGTAAACATTTTACAGCAGTATCTAATTTACTTTTCAGAACAGTCCTTTGAGGTTGCTGTAATTATCCCCATTTATGGATGATGAAACCAAAGTTAAGAGAGGAAAATTAACTTACTCTCATTCACACATGTATTTAGTGGTAGAGCCAAGATTTGAAATTAAACTCTCTGACTCTGACTCAGAGCAAGTATTCCTTTTTTTTAAGTTGTGATTTAAAAAAAAAAAAACAACAACACATAACATGAAATTCACCCTCTTTTTTTTAAAGTAAAATTAGCACACAGTGTTATATTAGTTTCATGTGTACAATATAATGATTCAACAGTTGTATACATTATTCAGTGCTCATCTGAAATATTTAAGGATACAGTACAGTATTGCTAACTATATGCATGTTGTAGAGTGGCTGTTCTTTTTTCTTCTTTAGAGAGGGAGAGAGACATGGGCGGAGGAGTAGGGGAGAGGGAGAGGGAGAGAGAGAATCTTAAGTAAGCTTCACACCCAGCGTGGAGCCTGATGCGGGGCTTGATCTCATGAGCCTGAGATTAGGACCTGAGTGGAAATCAAGAGTCGGACGCTTAACTGAGCCACCCAGGTGCTTGGCAGAGTGGCTGTTCCGAACCAGCGTGGGACCTGTGCCATCAGTGAAAGTGACAAACAGAATAGGGTCAAGGACAGAGACTTGTACCTGAGTCCCTCCTCCAGTGGGACAGCAATCTGTGAATTCACATTCTTCATGTACATTTTACTGTCACTCAACTGTGTGAGATATTAAGGACTAATGCTTAAAACGGAGCTGTCCAGGGCGCCTGGGTGGCTCAGTTGGTTGAGCGACTGCCTTCGACTCAGGTCATGATCCTGGAGACCCAGGATCGAGTCCCACATCGGGCTCCCTGCTCGGTGGGAAGCCTGCTTCTCCCTGTCTCAGTCCCTCTGCTTGTGTTCCCTCTCTGGCTGTGTTTCTCTCTGTCAAATAAATAAAATCTTAAAAAAAAAAACAACACGAAAAAACCAAAAAACAAAAACGGAGCTGTCCGATATGAAAGCCCCAAGCCCCAGAGGGCTACTGATAACTTGAAATGTGGCTAGCCCAAATTGAGATATGTTGGAGGTATAAAATACACACTGGGATTCCAAAGACAGTATGAGATAAAGAATTTAAGATGCCTCCTTAACAATTGTTCATGTTGATTACATGTCCAAAAAATAATATTTTGGATATATTTGGATAAATAAAATATTTCATTAAACTTAATTTCACCTGCTTATTTTATTATGTGGCTACTAGAAAAATTTGTAATTACATATGAGTCTTGCATTTGTGGCTCACATTATATTTCTTTTCTTTTAGAGACAGAGAGAGTGGGGTAGGGAAGGGCAGAAGGGAAAGGAGAGAGAATCTTAAGCAGACCCCACACCCAGCACAGAGCCTGAAGTGGGGGTCGATCTCACAACCTTGAGATCATGACCTGAGCTGAAACCAAGAGTCAGATGCTTAACCAACTGAACCACTCAGGCATCCCCTCATTATATTTCTTTCTTTTTTTCTTTTTTTCCCCTCATTATATTTCTACAGGACAGCACTGGCCTAAACCAATCCTGGGCTCCTAGGGGCTGACAAGTCAGATGTACATGTATGAAAAGGTTCAAAACAATAGCAAACATTATTGATCAATACAAATATCAAACCAGAGTGCTATAGACTCCAGAAGTTCACAGATGGGGACGATCACTAGAGAAGGACCTGAAATTCTCTGGACCTTTCAGGAGATAAAGACACAGGCTTTCTAGCACAGGGGCCATCATGAGCAACACTATGAGATGGGCCGTGTTTCTATGAGCAAGAGCGAGGAATGGAGCTGAAGACCCTGCAGAGACCAGGAGGGCTCATTAGCCGCGAAGCCCAGGGTAGGGCTCTTGGACTTGATTTTCAGCAGAGAGGAAGCACAGAGATGGCTAGTGCAAGAATGATGAAATCTGTGGGCTGTTTTTCCACCAAAAGTTCTCCCATATTTATTAATGAATCAAACTACTAGTGCCGAAGCGTAAAAACAAAGAGAAAAATCATTTTCTTAAGAAAACATGGCCAACTGTCCAGAGATGGTGATGTTTTCAGCTTGACATGATAAGATGCCAGCGACCTGACATGGTACAGATATGTGTGCATCTCAGGTGGGATCCCTTATAGATCCAGCGTGGCTCATCTCCACGGTCCCTTCTTGGAATTGGACCTGATTCTGTTTTCCTTTGGACCCATGGGAGAGGGGGATGATTCTGCTTTTGTTCCTTGGCCATAACTCTCACGATCCTGACAGTCTTGTGAGCAGCCCCAGGGAACAGAGTCAACCACACACACCAAGATGGTGGAGAAAGCGGGAGAGCGAAACCTGGTTTTCAGTATTGAGGAGGGAGAGGTACAGAGTGGACTGGCGGGGGCGAGGCGGGGGGAGGTGATGCACCAAAACAAGGGAAAAACAATTAAGAAGCTAATGTTTTGATCGATAGAGGAGTTAAAGCTGGTCCCTAGACCAAGATAGAGAGGAGCTGAGGTATAATAGATGTGATTTTAAAAAGTAGTGACAACAACAACAAAAAACTCTCAAAACCCATAGGACTTTGATGAGTGGCTGTGTATAGTCGAGAATTATCCTCAGAGGCTGTAGATGCATGCTTCATTTTTTATCCTGAATAAATGAGAGTTAGAGAATGACTATCATGGTCACTGGGACTGTCACACACAATGAACGCCGTTCAGTTGACAAGATTCAACTTGAAACCAGCCATTCAAAAGCTCCCTTAATAACGGCCAATGTTTCCAAGAACCCTCTGGTTGGAACGCTTTGCAGATTACAGCTTAACTGAAACCCCAAATCATGGAGTTTCCCCACTTGGCATTGCTCAGTATTTAAATGAATATCAAATAACGGGGTTAAAATTCACTGGACAGAGTGGTGGAAGATGGAAAGCCCTCGGCACCCACTGGCCAGGAATCCGCACAAAGAGCAAAGGGGAGTTGGCATGTAAACAGGATCGGAGCATCAGACAGAGCTTAGACAAAGTCATCAGTGTACGCCACTCTGCAAGTTAACCAAACTGAATGGCAAAGAGTGGTGTGGTCCTTTTCTTATCCTTCTGCGGGGAAGTTTAGTACCAGAGTTTAGTTAACTGATTAAGTAGATTTATGTGCTCACTGCAGGCAGATCTATTAAGAGGAAATTGACAATACCTCTTAAAATAATGGTGTATCCGTCATCTATCCTAGGTATCAATACTTACCACCGTGGTAGATGGTAAGAATATAAGCAAATAAAGGATTCTCCCCTCAAAAAGCACAGGAGACCAGCACATAAGCTCAGAAGTGAAACAGAAACACTTGGTCCTCTGGCCGGGGTGGGAGTAAATGAAGTCCAGTTTGCTGGAGGCGATGGCAAGTCATCGAAGGCTCAGGCAGGGGGGTGACAGGGTCAAGGGTTAGGGTCCGTCCTCATTACTCATGGGTTGTTTATTGATAGATCTGGATTTGTGAATTTGCCTACTTGCTAAAATTTACTTGTGACCTCAAGATCCGTATTTGCGGCACTTCCACGGTCATTAGTGGGTTCGTACAAAGAGGTGACAATTCTGAGTCTCCCCGTGCACACGTTCTCAGCTGCGGTCGAACAAGGCGATGTTCTGCCTTCTTGTTTCTGCTCACACTGTAAACAAGCGTCCTTTCTGTGGGCTATATCCTGTCACTTTTCTTTTGCATTTCTTTTGCTTTCTGTTTCTGATTTCATTGTTTAAAATGGCCCCCCAAGTTAGTGCTAACATGCTGGCTGGTGCTAAGGGCAGGAAGGCTGTGATGTATGCAGGGAGAACATACCCGTTAGATGAGCCCCGACCAGGCAGGAGTCGCAGTGCCGGTGGCTGAGTTCACTGTCGATGAACCGGCGATACACATAACATCTTTAAAATGAAACGCCCACAAAGCCAGGTCACGCATTAATGGGTTGATGAAAATGTGACCAGAGGCTCTCAAGAACCTCCTCCCGTGTCTCCCCTTAGAAGTAATGATTCTGCATTCACTAATTCAGTGTCTCTGACAAGTTCGTCAAACATAATGAATAACAAAAATCAAGTGTATTTTGGAAAGGTCCTTTCAGCAGACTTGTAGTCAATGGATTCAAGTGTTTTTCATTCACCGTCCTTGAACCCAGTTAGGCTATCACAGCACTTCATCTGAAAACGTGAGGACCTAGACCAAAGCAGTAGCAGTGGGGATCCATCCATCTATCCATCCATCCATCCACCCACCCACCCATCCATCCATCCATCCATTCACCCATCCACCCATCCATCCATCTATCCACCCATCCACCCATCCACCCATCTATCCACCCATCCACCCATCCACCCATCCACCCATCTATCCACCCATCCACCCATCCACCCATCCATCCATCCATCCATCCATCCATCCATCCATCCATCCATCCATTCGGTAACTGGGTAACTAAGTCATGAGCACCTATTCCTTGGGGGATATAGCCGAGCACAGGGAGGTGAGCCACTTAATCATGAAGTTCACCCGGGACGGTGGAGAAGGGGGGATCCAGATATCAATGATTAAGTCTGAGAGCAGAGAGAGAAGAGGTCCAGGGTGACCTGAAGTTCTATTTCCGGCAGCAGGGTGAATGCTGCTGCTTCTTTCCAAGAGAAGGAACTTGAAGAACGCAATGAAGAAGTCAGTCGGGTACACGCTGAGTTTTGAGGTGACAGAGGGACTTCCATTGCGAAGTCCAGTGTGGGTAAATACAGGGACCTAGAGGTCCCTCCTGCTCCTCCCCAGACAGACTGCAGGCAAATCTAGGAAGTAAAAGACCTCCCACGGCTTCCTTTGTCCTTGGAACCTGCTGGAGGAGCAGGACAGAGATGCTGGAGCTCTAGGAGTCAGTTTATCTTGTAAACTAATGTTCCTGGGAATCAAGTGACCCTGGGGAGCCGAATTTATTAATTGCTTATATACAAGCCTCATCTCCGCTACCAGTTTCAAGCTACTTGGTGATAGAAGTTGTGTTTTGCTCCACTTACTTGGATCATCCCCAGCGCCTAGTACAGCAAAGCACTCTGCAGCTAGTGGGAAAAGATTTGTAGAATCAGCAGTGCCTAGCGGCTTGGTCGCTTAAACGTCTGCCTTCAGCTCACGTCATGACCCCAGGGTCCTGGGATCGAGCTCCGGGTCGGACTCCCTGCTCAGCCTGCTTCTCCCTCTCCCTTTGCCACTCCCCCTGCTTGTGCTCTCTTTCTCTAAAGTTTTTTGTTTTTTTTTTTAAGATTTTATTTATTTGACAGAGAGAAACCCAGCCAGAGAGGGAACACAAGCAGGGGGAGTGAGAGAGGGAGAAGCAGGCTTCCCGCCGAGCAGGGAGCCCGATGTGGGACTCGATCCCGGGTCTCCAGGATCATGACCTGAGCCGAAGGCAGTCGCTTAACCAACTGAGGCCACCCAGGTGCCCCTCTCTAAAGTTTTGAGAAAACTTAAAAAAAAGATTTGTAGGATCGATTCTGATAGCGGGAATCTGAAAGTGGGTAAGGAAAGCTGACATCAGGACAGGTGGAATGGGAAGAGATGCTTCAGTGCCTAGTGGGACTTTTCTTTATCCCTTCAATTGTAAGCTCTGGGCCACTACTGATTGTTCTCAGGAAGCAGGGACGTCGATATCTTGTCCTCTACTGTGTCCATGGGGCCAAATGAAAACCTGGCGTATAGTGGACACTTGACAATTCTTTGTTGAATGAATTATCCCTCTATTTTGCTCTGTAACTCCCACCCACAGGTTTTAGAAGAGACACAGAGTCTTACTGGCCAGTTCTGCCCTCGCTGAATTCCTAATCCAGAATAGGAACAATCTCTTTTAGGATATGAAGGTTGTAACTTCAAAAATTTGTTTGAAGACTTCTGACCATGACCATAGAGGGCGTGTTTACTGGTCTAGAATTGCTCCCCAGCCCTAAACAGCTAGAAAACTGAACAAACCCTAGGAACCGGGTGTTTCCAGATTTCAGACAACAGGTCCCCCAAAGAGCAATCCCAAAGGAGAGTCCTACAGTTGCCCTGGCCTTTTGTGTGGAGGCACTTTCCAGAAGCCAGGCAGAGGGGGAGGTGGAGATGCTGGAGAGGCTGGGATGCACTTCTGGAGAGGCAGAAGGAGCTGGTGCAGTGGGAAAAGAAACCAGAGGCTCACTTCTTCTTTAAAACTTCTTCTTTTTAAGATTTTATTTATTTATTTGACAGAGAGAGACCACAAATAGGCAGAGAGGCAGGCAGAGAAAGAGGGGGAAGCAGGGTCCCTGCTGAGCAGAGAGCCCTATGCAGGCCTCGATCCCAGGACCCTGAGATCATGACCTGAGCAGAAGGCAGAGGCTTTAACCCACTGAACCACCCAGGCGCCCCCAGAGGCTCACTGCTTAATTGAAGGACTCTACTAGCTCTGGGGAAAGGCATTGGTCTTGTTTAAATTAATCAAATTTCTAAGAATTGGCTTTCTTCTCTTAGGACCATGAAAACTCCTATTTTTCTCTTTCTTTCTTCTTTTTTTTTTCATTAAAAAACATTTTTTTAAGGCAACTCTACGCCCAGCTTGGGGCTGGAACTTACAACCCCAAGATCAAGAGCCCCAACACTCTACCAAGTGAGTTCACCAGGTGCCCCCTATTTCTATGTTTCTTAATGTTTAAATATTCAGCTTAACTATTTTCTAAATGCTCAGATCCCCCAGAGACACCTCGACCCCCTCGGTTTAAAACTTAGTTAGCAATTTATGCATTTTATTAGGAAAATGTATAAAATTAGAGCAACATCAAAAGAAGGTTAATTTTGATTTCAATTTGTGCAGCACGGTATCCTTTCTTTCTAAAATTTATAACATTTAGGGGCGCCTGGGTGGCTCAGTCATTAAGTGTCTGCCTTCAGCTCAGGTCATGATCCTGGAGACCTGGGATTGAGCCCCACATCGGGCTCCCTGCTTGGCGGGAAGCCTGCTTCTCCCTCTCTCACTCCCCCTGCTTGTGTTCCCTCTCTGGCTGTGTTTCTCTCTGTCAAATAAATAAAATCAAAATAAATAAATAAATAAAATTATAAAATTTAATACAAGTTAAATAAAATTAAATGTTATATTTTTAAGAATAAATGATATAACGTATAGAAGACAAGGAAGTTGGCCTATAATCCCGCCGCTCTCAGATAACCACTCTGTACTTTTTAATGAACACTTTCTCATACATTATCTCATTCGGTCATCACAACAACCATTAAGCAGTCAGAGTGGCTATTATCCACATTTTATGGATGAAATTAAGTGGCTTGCCTGAGGACATGGCTTAATGGCCAGGAAGCCAGATCTGGGCTCAGATATTCTGACTGTAGATGCTTTTAGGCTTGGGGAGCTAGACTTCCAAGGAACTGCTCCCTAGTCTTCACTTAGCTTTCCAATGAAGTAAAAAACAGGCCACAAAACAGCTCAACCCTAACTAGAAAATAAACTTCTTTAGGCTTAAATAGTTAAGAAAAACCCTTCGGGAAAACAAAGAGAACAATTCAGGACAAGTTATCTTTCCTTGAGTCAAAGGAAGAGGCTGGTTTCATTTCATTTTTGGGTAGTGGGTTTTAAGAGGAAGAGGAGGACATCCTTAACTTACATGCCACCTGCTCACCAAGTAGATTTCCAATGTGTAAGAAAGCAAAGTGGCCCAGATCAAGAATCACACTGGGATCATTTCAGGATGCACCTAAGGAAATGGGGGAGGGGCAACCTGAAATTTAAATTGTCATTTTGGGGGCACCTGGGTGGCTCAGGCAGTTAAGCATCTGCCTTCAGCTCAGGCCCTGATCCCAGGGTCCCAGGATGAGCCCTGTGTTGGGATTCCCTGCTCAGTGGGGAACCTGCTTCTCCCTCTGCACACCACCCCCCGCCTGGCCCTGCCTTGTGCTCTCTTTTGTTATGTCTCTCAAATACGTAAATAAATAAACAAACAAAATCTTTTAAAAATAAATAGATCATTTCGTAAATCCAAGAAGAATAAAGAATTCTATTTCTCGAATCTGCTGGGTTTTCTTTAAACCTGATTCCTCAGTGAATCTACCCTTCTTTTTTTATTTTTAATTTTTTATTTGAATTCATTTCAAACCTTATCAAGGTTTCTGTTCACGGGTGAGAGGCCTCTGTTCCCAAAGCGTTTTAAAATTATGGACTACCCAAAATGCATATTTACTCTCCATGTGAATATTAGTCCTCTTATCTCCAGCCACCTGGAAAGCCCTGGGGAGCAAAGGGAATTCTCCCACCTGAGCAGATTTTGCCACTACCAAGAGACGATGGTCTAGGGGGAAAATGAGTTTAATGCAGGATATTTTCCTGCTTCAGGCTGAAGATATGGCCCATCAACCAGCAGATTAAGTCTGAATTTTTTTAAAAGAATTTATTTATTTATTTGACAGAGAGAGAGAGAGAAAGCACACAAGAAGGGGCAGCGGCAGGCAGAGGGAGAGAGGGAGAAGCAGGCTCCCCTCTGAGCAGGGAGCCCAGTGCGGGGCTCGATCCTGGGACCCTGGGATCATGACCGGAAAGGCAGAGGTTTCACCAACTGAGCCACCCAGGCGCCCCAAGTCTGCATTTTTCTAGTTTCTGATCAATCTACTCAGTCATGAATAGAGGTTAGATAGTTATGAATTTCGCCTTCTTCAGGAACAGAAGAAGGGTACCAGGGTCCTGGATATTACAATGATGAATAGGAATATGTAAGGAAGGAAATAACAGGATTTCATAGGAGGAATGCTGTATATTTTCAATGAGTAACAAAGATCGTCCATCCAGCAGGGGAAACCATCCAATTTAAAGGAGATCCTAAAACCAGGTTGGCAAAACAAACCTGGAGACATGCTTCCCAAGTGGAAAATCTGCCACAAAGCTCCCCTAGACGCTGTGGGACTAGCATAAAGCCAGACGGAGAGACCCATGAAACAGAATGGAGAACGCAGAAATAAACCCTCAACGTACGGTCAACTGATTTTTCCGTAGGAGTGCCAAGACCGTTCAACAAAGAAAGAATAGTGCTCTTGACACATGGTGCGGGGAAAACTGGACATCCCCGTGCAGCCTCCACGTGTGCTCCCGGGATTAGTTCACAGAGGGTCAAAGACAGCAAGAAATGGACCAGAGACTTAACACTGAAGAACTGAAACTATAAAACTCTTAGGAGAAAACACAGGAAAGACCTTCATGACCTCGAATTTGGCAATGTGTCCTGAAGTACGACACCAAAAGCACAGGCAACAGAAGAAAAAAAATCAACTGGACTTCATCAAACCTGAAAACTCTTTTGTTTCAAAGGATACCATCAAGAGAGTTAAAAGTGGGGTGCCTGGGGGGCTCAGTCAGTGAAGCGTCTGCCTTCAGCTCAGGCCCTGACCTCAGAGCCCTGGGATTGAGCTCTACATCGGGTTCCCTACTCAGTGGGGAGTCTGCTTCTCCCTCTCCCTCTACCCCCCTGCCACTCCCCATGCCAACTCATGCTCTTTCTTGCTCTCAAATAAATATCGATTTTTTTTTAAAAAGGAGTTAAAAGTCAACTCAGAATGGGAGAAAATATTTGCAAATTATCCATCTGATGAGGTTTAATGTTCAGAATATAAAAAGAACTCCTTCATTTCAACAACAAAAAGACAAAACGGTTTAGAAATGGACAAAGGGCTTGAGCAGACGTTTTTCCCAAAGAAGATATACCAACAGAAAAGCAACTGAAAAGATGCTGGATGTCATTCGTCATTAAGGAAATGCAGATCAAAACTACAGTGATCTATACCTCACACCTCTGAGGATGGCTGGAATTTAAACAGACAATAGCAAGTGTTGGCAAAGATGTAGAGAAATCTCCTCCCTCAGCAGGAGACATGAAGAGGCACTTCTCCATAGAAGACATACAAATGGCTAACAGACACATGAAAAAATGTTC
>PITA01034164.1:0-11837 GCA_004023965.1 Spilogale gracilis | reverse complement strand
ACCCACTGGCCATTGCTTCAGAATTCTACATCAGCTTCTTTTCTTTCTCAAAAATGAGAACCTGGGTTTACCTGGAAGGGCCTCTGAAGGGAAGTGGGGTTTTTTGGTCAGAAGTTCCAGTATTAAAGGGAACTGAAATTCAAAAGGCACATTTTCAAATCATGACTTTTCAAGAATGTACAAGTTTAAAAGCTCCCCTTCTCGCTCCTCGTCCTTAACCCCCACCCCTAAAACGCTATTCTGCGTGGTGAGAGGTCCCATGACTCTAGAGATGAATATAGATGGGCCTGGAGTCTAAAACCACCCCAGGATATGCAGAGTGGTTCTTACCCCCTTTCCAGCCCTGTCACCCCACACAGGTGTCAGTAATCTGGGTGCCAAAGCCATGACCCTTTGCTTGGCCCAGGCTTCTAGGTGGTCTGTTATGATTGTAGCTGAATGGGCCTGCCTGAGGTTGTCAGAGTGGGACTCGCTTCCTGAGGGATCAAGTTGGGCAGTAAGTTTCTACCTGGAGCAGCGGGGGATGTTATAAGCCATAGGGTGGCCAGGCCCAAGACGGAGGTAAGCCTGAAGGCTAAGTATTAACAAGAATGCAGGTAAACGTAGATGGGTAAAGAGGCCAAGAGAGGCGATTTCTGGTGTTCCAAAGTTGGGTGAAGATGAAATCAAAGAAACCAACAAAAGCATTCCTAACACGTTTCCTTCAGCACTGGCTGCTTTGTGCTCCTCACCCTCATATGCACAAGGATGAAATAACTCCAAATACACAGGGGATGCCCCAACAGTGCACTTCCCTGAAGAACAAGAAGTCATTCTTCATGACTATTCTGCCATGTCTTTTGTGATCGTTCTATTGATCACCACTCTACAGCTGTAATTCCCAGAGATATGGTTAAGAAGACCATTGTTACAGTGAGGATGGTTTTGGTCCATTTAGATTCATGCTTATAAACTACCCATAGCCTAAAATGGGGAACATTCATATGGCATCCAAAATTTTTTCACAGTTCTTTACAGTCTATCGTAATACAATGAGCAAAAAGAAGGAGGGGGGTGCAGTAGGATAAGAATGACTTTTGGTGGATTAAATTTAACTTCTAAAATATGCTGTGCTGGGTGGCCCAGTGGGTTAAAGCCTCTGCCTTCGGCTCAGGTCATGATCTCAGGGTCCTGGGATTGAGGCCCATGTCAGGCTCTCTGCTCAGCAGGAAGCCTGCTTCCTCCTCTCTCTCTGCCTGCCTCTCTGCCTACTTGTGATCTCTCTCTCTGTCAAATAAATAAATAAAATCTTTAAAAAAAATGCTGTGCATGTAAGTCTTTCTTTGGGATTTAATATTTAAATAACTGGATACAGTTATTAGACAAATGGGGTCCGCATTCCTCTGCCAGAAAAATAGGATTATATTCTTTCCTATCTTGCCATAGTTTTATTATCAGAAATTAGGAGAAAGCTGAAGGAGTAACTACAACCATTGGCGAGAAAGAGAAGTTCGACTTCAGCTAGGCTAGAACTGAAATAATGACATCAGGCAGGTATTCTCCAATTTAGCTGTATGATATTTAATTACCACAACCGCAGATAGCACATTCAGCTACTTTGGGGTGCGTTCTGCAAGTGACTCATCCAACAAGGTCCACAGAGATAATATTACATTTATTTTCTACCAGAGATGAGTAGATTGTAGCATCTGCTCTTAACATTTTTCAGGTAATTTTTTTTCTCTCAATTTGTGTGTGTGTGTGTGTGTGTGTGCAGGACTCTGGTTCTCAATTATGTGTCTAAGTTCTTGAGCATATCAAGCATTTTTTGAGTGTCAGTGTTGGTTGTACCCAGTTATACCTGTAGCTCACCTGAAAGAGTAAACAGGGAGAACCTCTGGGAGAGGGGTCAGAATACATGATGGTTCGTTGAGTTTTCATAGCTGAATGTCAACTTGGTAGTCAACACTTCTGGAATCTAAAGCATTTGGCTCTTTCCTTTATCAGCAATCTAGAGATACACACTTAAGACACTTATTAGAGAAGTCAAGTGTGAGTTCATTGCAATGGACTACTCAACAAAGACTCAGGCGACACATCTGATTTGGAGAGAAGTAGCCTAGGACTGCAACCGCTCCTCTTTTAGGTCAGAGCTCCTCCATATTGCATGCACAGTAGGATCACCTGGGTGCTTTACAAATACCAACATCCACATCCCACCCAGAATATTTGATTTAGAATCTGTTCAAGGTTTTCCAGGGCCATGAGCCAATATTCTAGAACTTCGCTTCTCTGAGTATTGTTCATGGTCCAGCAGCTTTAGCAGACTATGAGAAATGAAGTACCTTGAGTCCCACTCCATCCATACCCGTTGAACCAAAATCTGACTATTGGCAAGATTCCCAGGTGATTCTAAGACATTTAAAAGTTCACAAACCACATTTTTTAAAATAGAAGGTTCTATAAGCTCTTTGTTTGTATTGTCAGGTCATCAAAATGAAGCATGCCTGCAGAACTCTCTGGTGAAATGCCCTCAATGAGCTCTAGTTTCACGGTTTGCCCAAGGATCAGTTACAGCCCATTAGTGCATATTACATAATTTTCATCACGGACATTGTCCTATTACATACCAAATATTCCTCATACAAGAATCCATGCGATAAAAGTCCATTACCATTTTAATGACAGAAAAAGCTCCTGTCACAGATGGATTTAGTTACTAACTTCTATATAATTTTGAAGTCTGAAGTCTAATTCATGCAGGTCTCTAAACATGATAGGGGCTTTATATACATGGGCTTGGTGGTACTATTTTATCAACTAAATCTCTGTGGAGGCCAACTTTACACAATCATCCAAGAATTATGTAAACTACTTCATTTCTTTGGCCGTGAATAATAGTCCACAGGAATTTTGAGACAGCGTTCTTGCGAAATCATCAAAACATATCCCCAGGTGACCATTGGTGGATGTACCTGGAATGGTTCTTCACTTCGACCTATGCTTTTCTTTTTTTTTTT
Source organism: Spilogale gracilis (assembly GCA_004023965.1). NCBI lineage: Eukaryota > Metazoa > Chordata > Mammalia > Carnivora > Mephitidae > Spilogale > Spilogale gracilis. Next base: position 8,838 of record PITA01034164.1, on the reverse strand, counting down.
TTTTCTTTTTTTAAAGATTTTATTTATTTGACAGCGAGAAACACAGCCAGAGAGGGAACACAAGCAGGGGGAGTGAGAGAGAGAGAAGCAGGCTTCCCGCATAGCAGGGAGCCCGATGCAGGGCTCGATCCTGGGTCTCCGGGACCATGACCTGAGCCGAAGGCAGTTGCCCAACCAACTGGGCCACCCAGGCGCCCCACACCTGTGCTTTTCTACTCACCTTTCTGCCACTCAACTGCCAGCCAGTGGTAAGAACTGGGAAGAGTCTAGAATAGTGGTTTTCCAAATGGGGTCCTGGGAGCAGCAGATCACCTGGAGGACTTGTTAGAAATACAAGCTCTCAGGTCACACCCAGACCTACTGAATTAGAAACTGTAGGGATGGGGCCTCTGTGATTCTGATGTGCATGGAGTTCGAGAAACACTGGACACAGATGTGAGGGCTCAGATAATTTTCTTTTTTTTTCTTTTTCTGTTTCTTTTTTTTTTAACAGTTTCCCAAGTGAAGCCAATGGGGCACTTTCTTTAAAAACCCCCAATAAAGGGGCACCTGGGTGGCTCAGTTGTTAAGCGTCTGCCTTTGGCTCAGGTCATGATTCCAGAGTCCCCAGATGGAGCCCCGCATTGGGCTTCCTGTTCAGCGGGAAGCCGGCTTCTCCCTCTCTCACTCCCTCTTCTAGCTGTGTTTCTCTCTGTCAAATATATAATTAAAAAAAAATTAAAACCCTTAAAAAAAAACCAATAAAGAGCAATGAGAGAGAAAGCAACAAAACATTATGTAAAAGCAATTCTAAGAGGCTTCAATTCTGACAATTTTAGTTTGTTTAATTAAAAAAAAAAAAAAACGGGGCGCCTGGGTGGCTCAGTTGGTTAAGCGACTGCCTTCGGCTCAGGTCATGATCCCGGAGACCCGGGATCGAGTCCCACGTCGGGCTCCTTGCTCGGCGGGAAGCCTGCTTCTCCCTCTCTCACTCCCTCTGCTTGTGTTCCCTCTCTAGCTGTGTTTCTCTCTGTCAAATAAATAAATAAAATCTTAAAAAAAAAAATAAAATAAAATAAAAATAAAAACCTTTAAAAAAAAAAAAAAACCCTAGGGGTGCCTGGGTGGCTCAGTTGGTTGAGCGACTGCCTTCGGCTCAGGTCATGATCCCAGAGACCCGGGATCGAGTCCCGCATCGGGCTCCCTGCTTCTCCCTCTCTCACTCCCCCTGTTTGTGTTCCCCCTCTGGCTGTATTTCTGTCAAATAAATAAAAAATCTTTAAAAAATTAAAAAAAATTTTAAAAAACCTAAAAAATAAAGAGAAAAAATTATTTTTCCTGTTCCTGAAGTCATTGGCTCCTCTGAAGCTACTGTTTTCCAAACGCAAATTTTAATTCTACCTTAGGTTTTTAAGGGTTATGATACTAGCAAGATTTCAGTGGAGAAGTTATCTCCTGACTTATCACTTAGCAAACAGAAGAGACTGAAAGGGTGTGAAAATCCTAGAATGGGAACGAGTTTGAGTGGAAATCATGGAAGCCAGTGGTCACCCACCCCCTGGGATATTTTTCCTAAAGGATTTCTGTTATTCTAGTGAGTGGAGACAGACACACAGACCAGATTCCCCCAAAGGCATTATAAGGTTGGCTTTGCCAGGTCTGGAGATCTCGGTTTCCAGGGCTCTGCCCCCACAACCGAATCTAGAACCCTGCGCAGGCATCTGTTAGCTCTTGGCAAAACACGGGTTCCTGTTTTCAAGACAATGTTTTAAAACGGCTCATAACAGATTTCTTGGACATAACTAGTCCTTGCGAAGCAGTATTTTGATGACTAAACTATAAATGAATAAGAAACACATGGAGTGAATTTCACTCGGGCTTGGCAAAACACACATTGGACTTGATTCCGTCCAGAATATTTGAAAGATGCTTTCGGGTGTTTGTTGAATCAAACCAACACGGCTTCACTTTTTTTCAGTTCCCTTTTACGGGGCAGCAGTTTAAGAAGAGGACAAAGATTCCTCTGGGTTTGCCTTAGCCTTTGGCCCTACCTTACCAGATCTCTATACAAAGGCAGACTTGATTCACCTAAGAAGTACTTATAGCTGAATGAGGACACAGCAGTGTTAGCAGACGCACTGCAACTCTCTCTCTTGACTTCCAAATAGTTCAAGAGGTTTCTTTTTAATTTATAAAGGAACGGTTTCATACTTGGGTTATTTCAAAGAATAGACAGTCCCTTGTAGGTGAACTCTTTCCTGCTTGCCTGCGGAGATTCAAGCTAACTGTCCTCGCAACCACCGGCATTTGAACTCTGCGGGCAGAGGTGTTTTGATGAAATGTCACTGCTCTGGAGAGCCCCTTCTGTGTGGTCAGAAAGAAAGCTCACCTTCTGGACATCTTGGAGGGGCTTTGCAGAAAGAAGCAGGGAGCCCAAGATTCTGGTGGGAATTATTCCCCCTACTATATATCGCTAGTATGTTTCTGAATAAAATCAAGAGCTCTGGCACTTTTTAGATGAGATTCCCCTCTGTATTTGGAAACTATTCCTTCTCCAGGCACAGTACTACTGGGAGTCCTGTGGAAATAATGCTTAATACCTAAGTGTTGGGGGGATACTTAATTTCTTAATATCTTTGGGACATAGACAAATAAATCTCGGGGATATGGATTTGGGAAACTTAGAGACTTTATAGGTTTAAAAAAGTTCAAAGATAATTGATATCTGAGATGAAATGCAAAGCAGGGACTGTGTCTTTTTATGTCAGGTTATCCAAATGTAACACACAAATAGCATAATCATGTTTTCCTCTATTAATGAGCACATTTGCCAATAAACCATAAGTCTATTAGTGTGAAACGCACAAGCGGTTAGGAGAATAATTGTTGCTAAGTAACATGTATTACATTCTTGGAAACCTTGAAATCTTCAAAGGTTTTTATGGAACAGCACAAACCAACACAACGTAACACGTTCAAATCCTGCAGCTGTTAAATAATGTTTTGAGAGAGAGAGAGCGCCCAAGCACCCACTTGAGGTGGGGAGGGGAGAGAATCTTTTTTTATTATTATTTTTTTAAGATTTCATGTATTTATTTGTCAGAGAGACAAAGCACAGGCAGGAAGAAGAGCAGGCTCCCTGCTGAGCAAGGAACCCAACGTGGGGCTTAACGTGGGGCTTGATCCCGGGACCCCAGAATCATGACCCCAGCCGAAGGCAGTCACTTAACTGAGCGGAGAGAGAAGAGCAGGTTCCATGCCCAGCACAGAGCCAGATGGGGGTCTCACCTCATGACCCTGAGATCATGACCTGAGCCCAAAATCAAGAGTCAGACGCTTGACCAACTGTGCCACCCAGGCAACCCAGCTATTAAATGATTTTAGTTATCCTTTTGTAACATCAATAAGGAAAAAAGAAAAAAAGAGAGAAGAAACCTAAATGCTGGTAGAGAAAACAACATTTCTGTGGGACAGAAGAATTTGAACAAAAGCACGAAGGTAGAAAAACATGTGGTGAAAAGAGAAAACATCGTTAAAAATACAATTAAAAACAAGAAACTTGAGAACAGGACATGGTATCACTAACATTAATGCCCCTCTTCCTCCAAGATCTCAAACTCCCAAATTTCTCTCTGTTATTACAACCTCCAAGGTCACTCTGCCTTGGGTTCGAATTTCTTGTTTTGTGTATAAGCAAGGTGCCCATAAGCAAGTTAACTTTATTTCTTTGAGCCTCACTCTCTTCATCTGTAAAATGGGCATCATAGTCACGGTCTCAGGGCTGTTGTAAGGATTCAATGAGATTGCTCGGGTAGAGCCTCTCAGTAGCGCCTGGAATATACGAGAACTCAGAAGATAACAACTGGCATTTCTGTTCTCAAACTCCAGTCCTTAAGCCTTGCTGAACCTTCTGCCCAACAGTCCGCCGCCTCCTCCTGACTTCAGGGTCCTCCTGGAACCCTACTCCTCTTTGCCTTCCATGTACAAACAGTGCCCAAGTCCTGTTGATTATACTTCCTAAGCCATCTGCAATTTGCCTCCTCTCCTCCATTCTTCATTTTTTTTTTTTTTTAAAGATTTTATTTATTTGACAGAGAGAAACACAGCGAGAGAGGGAACACAAGCAGGGGGAGTGAGAGGGGGAGAAGCAGGCTTCCTGCCGAGCAGGGAGCCCGATGTGGGACTTGATGCCCGGTCTCCGGGATCATGACCTGAGCCGAAGGCAGTCACTTAACCAACTGAGCCACCCAGGCGTCCCCATTCTTCATTTTCATCACTCTCCCCCGATCCAGATCCAGACCCTTGTTATGTCATTACAAATGGATGCCATTACGTGTTGACACACCATTCCTGCAGACTGGGTTTATGCCTGTTGTTTGGCTTGGGGCAAGGTCGTCATCTCTCGTAGCCTTAGCTTACTCCTCTGTGGAGAGTGCTATAGGGTTCTCAATATCCAAGTAGCCCTCCTCAATAAATCCCCGTGAACACGGAATTAGTGAACATAGAACCATTGCTCCTCAGGGAAACATAAGCTAAGGTTTCACAATGTTTCCACCACCTGATCAATTTGTACTTTGTCTCATGTGTGTTTCTGCTGAAAGACATCTTATTTAGTATATATTATTGATTCATTAACCTTGAAGTTGGCCAACAGTACTCTAACTCATTCCTCAACGAAGCTTATCTAACATACATATTTTCTCCCTAAGCACGCCACAGCCTCCTTGTGCTTAAGAACACAAGAGTACTTCAGCACTGCACTTGAGGTCCATTTTAAACAGCAAAGTCACCAACGAAAAGTAAAAAAAAAAAAAGAAAAAAGAAAAAAGAGGAAAACATTAGACTAACTAGACCATGAAAACACTTGTTTATAGTACGAGCACTAAAACAAGACGGCAGAACACAGCCCTCTTCGATTTCAGCTGGGAATGTGCATGTGGTGCAAAATCTTTTGCTGCTCTGAATAGGTCCATGAATGACTGTGCAATTATTATGAGTACTGATCTTGGGGTTACACATAAATTTTAGCGAATAAACAAATCTGCAAATATAAAACCCATGAATAATGAAGATCAGGTCTATTTGTACCTACCTCCCAGGCCTCCTGCATGGGTAGAAGCTCATCATCTAAAGGAAATGCTCAACAACTAGTAGGCACTCAGCAAGTGAGAGCTAGTTGTTGTTGTTAGTATTATCATCATTATTATTGACCATTGCTGGGTTCTGCCCTCCAGCAATAACATTGTAAATGATTTTCACACCATCTTTCTCCATTCACCCATCCTACCATACTTTTAAACTCCTACCCTGTCCTTCTCTGCTTGATATTCAAGTTTCCAATATACGTACATCTGGTTTCTTTTCACCCACTCCTCCCACAAACTGGCCTGCTCACCTGTCTCATGGATGATTGTGTTTCTCCTCCCGCTCCGTGCTGAAGTATACCTAATCCTCCCTCAGGGCCTTTTTTAAAAACACTGCTAAAGCCCTTTCTAGCAAGAATTGATATCTTGGGTTTTTCAACTTCAATAACAATTTTTTTCCTTTTCTCATGAAGCTGTCATTTTATCTTTACATAACTTTTATGTTCATGTTTTTTTTCTTTTGATAAGGCAGAGCTGATTCATCTTTTCTCCCCTGCAAAACTCTTTGCACAACACTTTGTTCTTAGTTCAGTAGACACTAAGTGCTTACTGATTAAATACAAGAACAATAACAACAAAATAACTCAAGGTAGTAATCTTTTTTTTTTGCTTTAAATAAAAAAAAGAAACCCCACATTTTTACTTGGGAAGTTGTATATGTGAACAAACCAACTTAAATAAGAGTTCCTATTTTATGTTCCTAATTTATCTGAAAGCCAAAGGGAACTAGTATTCATTTTTTGTGAAGTCTGACAGCTTGTTCCTGACTGTGTGTGTTCTTAAACCTTTTCAGACTCCAGGTCCTTTCTTGGGCAAGTCCCGAACCTTCAGATCAGTGCTAAGTAATCCAGGCTCTGACATATTCTAAATCACATCACAGTTTTAACAGACTCTTCTAATAACCCAAACAAGAGCACCTGACATTGGAGAACATTGCACCCCAACAGCTTGAAGGTTGGGCAAATTAAACTCAGTGTACTAACACATTCCTTCCCCTGCCTTTGAAATGGATCCTGGCAGAAGGGGAAAACTGTCCACCATGAATGGATTGTGTTCTTTGTGCTGAGATAGCATGAGGAGCTAGCTCAGAAGTTATGATCATGATGCTTGGGGAACCAATTCTTTCCCCTTGGGCATGGAGGCATACCTTTTTTTTTTTTTTAAGATTGATTTATTTGGCATAGAGAGAGAGCACACACAAGCAGGCAGAGCAGCAGGCAGAGGGAGAGGAAGAAGCAGGCTTCCTGCCCGGCAGGGAGCTAGATGCAGGGCTCCATCCCAGGACCCAGGGACCAAGACCTGAGTTGAAGGCAGATGTCTAACCAGCTGAGCCACCCAGGTGTTTCTGAGGCACACCTGTTCTTAACACAAAAGGACGATGACAGAGTGTTTCACAAGACACTAAACATGTGCTTCCTTGTTCCTTCTAACAGAATTTTTCACCACCATCAGTTGTTTTAAAAAGAAAATCAAGGTATGTCTTGCTTGCCCGATCTCCTCATGTTTCCTGTTTGGATCTGGCTGGGATGTGCCCTACCTCAATGTGCAGATGGTCCCCTAACGGTGTGGGTGTGAGCCACAAGGGGCCACAGGAAGCCAGCGAGCATACTCACTCTTATCTACAAATACCTGCAAATCACCTGTGTCCCCTTTCGAGCCTTTTCATGCCTGTGAACAGAGAAGAGGCATCAGTTCTCCAGTGCTTCTCATATTTGTGGGGACACCACAACCATGAGCTAGACTCTGTATCTATTCCTCTGAAATCAAATATCTGACATTCAAAAAGAAAATGATGTGCAAATAGCACTTACAAAACACCTTCTTCTCTACTCACAAATTCTGTTTCAGGAATGAATAAATGTGCGTGTGTGCAGGCACACACGTGTACGTGTGTGTACTTCTGGCCACCATGTCATTGAATATCACTGTTCACACTGCTGTGAACCGACTGAAGAGATGGGGGAAAGTGTGCATGATCATGCTGAACATGGCAGGACCCCAGATGGAAGGATTCATCTTCGACTTCCTTGAAAAAACAATATTGAAAGGAAGTGGGAAATGAGCCAGTGAAATGCCACAATCCTTTGGACTTCAAAGGAGCATCTGATTCCAAACAATGTGCAATCCGTCCTCCAGGAATAGCTGTCACCACAGAGATGCAACTATGACAGGGACTAGTCTGCTAGTTCTTTGACAGAACACCTGGGAGGAAGTCAGAAAACAAACTCCTCCCTTCCCCTCTTGGCGGAAATATACTAGGAAGTCAAGGTCCTCTTGAATCTTGGGCTAGGTCGATCAGGCTACTTTCCATGATGTCTCTCCATGGCCATCTGGAGATTTCATTTTCCTTTATGGAGATACCATTTTTCTTTAGGGACCTGATAAATTTCTAAAACAAGAGCATACCTGTTCATGAGCTTTCTTAATTGACAGATGTTCCGGGCTGAACTGTGTTCCCCACCAATCCATATGTTGAAGCCCTAACCTCCTCAGTACCTCATAATGGGACTGTAGGCGCCTGGGTGGTTCAGTTGTTAAGAATCTGCCTTCGGCTCAGGTCATGATCTCGGAGTCCTCAGATCAAACCCCGCATCCGGCTCCCTGCTTGGCGGGAAACCTTCTTCTCCCTCTCTCACTCCCCCTGCTTGTGTTCCTTTTCTAGCTGTGTTTCTGTCTGTCCAATAAATAAATAAAATCTTAACAACAACAAAAAAAGAATGGGGCTGTATTTGGAGATACAGCCTACAGGGAGGTTGTCAAAGGTAAATGAGGTCATATGTGTAGAGCCCAAATCCCATTGGACTGGTGTCCTTATAAGAAGAGGAAGAAACCCCAAGGATGTGCATACACAGAGGCTGAACACACACATGTGAGGACACAGAGAGAAGGCAGCCATCTTCAAGCCGGGGAGAGAGGGCTCAGGAGAAACCAACTCTGCCAACACTATGATCTTGGACTTCTGACCTCCAGAGCTATCAGAAAATAAGTTTCTGTTTAGGTCACTTAGTTTGAGGTATTGTGTTATGGCCACCCTAGCGAACTAATACATTGTAGTTATCGGTTATTTATTAGCTATAGATTATCCAAAGTGATTTTCTTCTGTATTACTAAGAAGAAAATCCTGTGGGTTTCTGTGCTGTTGGTTTTTTTTTTTTTTTCAGATTTATTTATTTAGGGAGTGAGAGAGCACATGCATGCAGGAAAGGGGCAGAGGGAGAGAGAAAATCTTAAGCAGACCCCCCACTGAGATGGAGCCCAACAGAGGGGCTCAATCTCACAACACTGAGATCATAACCTGAGCTGAAATCAGGAGTCAGATGCTTAACTGACTGAGCCACGTAGCACCCTGAAACTCCTGTTTTTCAATAATACACACACTCCTTTTTTTTGGTCAATTTTCTTAATCCTAAGTAGTTACTAAAATCTACTGACACGGGGCACCTGGGTGGCTCAGTGGGTTAAAGCCTCTGCCTTTGGCTCAGGTCATGATCTCAGGGTCCTGGGATCCAGGCCCTCACTGGGCTCTCTGCTCAGCAGGGAGCCTGCTTCCCCTCTCTCTCTGCCTGCCTCTCTGCCTATTTGTGATCTCTCTCTCTGTCAAGTAAAAAAATAAAATCTAAAAACAAACAAACAAAAAACCTACCGACAGGCCCAGCTAAAGCTCAAGGTTTCAACAGAGTTGAAGGAATATTCTAAGGTTCTCATTAATCTGCCC
>PITA01034163.1:0-11918 GCA_004023965.1 Spilogale gracilis | reverse complement strand
ACATATTCTTCAGATGAGCCAGCCAGATGCCCCTCTACTGACTTATTTAATAATTGAATGAAATAATGGAATTGCCAATATGCAGGAAATTATTGGCAAAAGTGGCTTTTCCAATTATCATGAAAGCTATACCTACATATATCTCAATAATATTATTCATTCTGTACTTTTTTTACCCCCTAAAGACAGACTCTATTTTGAATGTGGCTTAATGCGATGTCCTTACATAAGAGTTGACGACTGTATGCGTGTGCCTGTGGGCAAAAACAAAAGAGAGAAGCACAGGCTGGGTAACCCTCTGTGTTTTAGCTCAGTTTCTTGACTATAGGGTCTAGACACACTGGTGTGGTGGATCATCGTGAGTTATGACATACATAATTTATTACCAATAATTGTTTAAGTACCAAAACTTGAGAATAATTTTGGTTTGAATGTGAGAGGTTATTCCCATTATGACATTATCACTCACCTGCATTTAAATATAGTGACTTTAGGGGCGCCTGGGTAGGTCAGTCCTTAAGTATCTGCCTTCGGCTCAGGTCATGGTCCCGGAATCACATGATCGAGCCCCACTTCGGGCTCCCTGCTCGGCGGTAAGCCTGCTTCTCCCTCTCTCACTCCCCCTACTTATATTCCCTCTCTGGCTGTGTTTCTCTCTGTCAAATAAATAAAATCTTTAAAAATACATAAATAAGGAAAGGAAGGAAGGAAGGAAGGAAGGAAGGAAGGAAGGAAGGAAGGAAGGAAGGAAGAAAGAAAGAAAGAAAGGAGACTTTAATGAAGAAGAAGGAATTGAATTAAGAAATATTGTGCTGGGCGCCTGGGTGGCTCAGTGGGTTAAAGCCTCTGCCTTCGGCTCAGGTCATGATCTCAGGGTCCTGGGATCCAGGCCTGCATCGGGCTCTCTGCTCAGCAGGGAGCCTGCTTCCTCCTCACTCCCTGCCTACCTCTCTGCCTACTTGTGATCTCTCTCTCTGTCAAATAAATAAATAAAGCCTCCCTGCTGAGCAGAGAGCCAGATTTGGGCCCCAATCCCAGGACCCTGAGATCATGACCTGAGCTGAAGGCAGAGGCTTAACCCACTGAGACACCCAGGCATCCAAAGGTTATCAATTTTTAAAATGCTGTCATATTTCAATGCTTTACTTCAGTGACTTTCTCAAGCTTTCAAGGCAATCATCTCAAGTACAATTCTGGTCAAACCTGAGGTTGCTAGATGATGTCGCCAAGAGTCATCAGAGTCTGAAAGACTTTTTTTTTTCAGTCCCACCTCACTTCTGTTAACATTTCCTTAGGGAGTTGAGTGTTGATACTCTGACTTTTTGACATGCCTGTCTTGCTACTGATGAGTAGGACAGAGAAGTTACACTGCCTAATTAAAAACCAACAAGCAAGAAAAGTGTTTGGGTGTGAATATGATGTTAGGTCTTTCTGTATTATCAGATTTCTTTCTACCAAAGAGCTGATTATTTAATCCACTTCTGAAATGTCTAGTCTATGTATGCAGTGTTTTGGAAGAAGCCCTCCATAGATATTTTGTGAGAATCTATTATAGGCCCTAAGCTAGCTGTTCAATATTCATAGAGGATAATTAGCATGTTGGCAACAAGGAGATTGCAGTCTAATGGGAAAGAAGGTATATACCAGATATTTCCAATGCAGTATGACAATAGCAATTCTTGCACTATCTGTATGATTTGCTGTGAGCATAATCTACCATCCAGACATGGAGAGCTCAATGAGAACCATCCAAAAGAGGTGACAGGACCATAACAAATCTATTAGTAGTTAGAGAATGGGAGACAAGGAAGAAAGTAGAATAAATTACAGTTGGAGAAGTTGATTTTGACAAGAACTTCCAAGGCATATCAACCATGTAAAAGACTTTGGAATTTATTCAAAGATAATGGAAATTTATTGAAAAAAAAATTAGGCAGAAGAGTTAAATGATGTGTCTGCATTGGTCCAGAGAAGGGAATGTGGGAAGTTGGTTTAGAGGTAGTAGACATGGTGTTGGTGAGAAATGGATATATTCTCTATAAATTTGAGGGAAAGAACCATAGGGTTAGGTACCAGATTGGAGGTGGGAAAAAGAAAACATTGAAAAATCAAGTAAGAATAACAAAGTTATGGCTTAAAAAGCAAAGAGAATAATGGTATTACTTCCTGATATGGTGGATGGTTGATAACAAGAAATAATTCAGTGTTTTACATAATATAGTATTAGATGAGTATAAGTCATACAAGTGAGAAAGATACAGCCAATTATTCATTATTTGAGGCCGTATGTCCTATCATATTGCTACAAACACTGAATTAGTGAATACAGAACTCATTGCCCCTAAAGGAAATACAGGGTTAGTTTCTTGCCAGATTCTGGTCATATTTTCATCAATGAATCAATATGTGACCTTATGTTTTATGTGTTTTATGTGTTCCTACTCAAAAGCACATGGTAGTTTTCTTGTACAAGAGAACTTCAGCACTATTCTTGAGGGGTCATTTTAAACAGTGAAACCACAAACAAAAATCATAAAAATGTCAAAGACATTGCACTAAAGATACTGCAAAAGGGAAACTCATTTACACTATAAAGAGCTGAAACAAGAAGACAGAGCATTGCTTTGTTTGACCTCAACTGGGAATGTGTATCCATGAATGACCATTTAGATATAAATTCTAATGAGTAGGTTCATTCATAAGCATGATGCCATAAATAATGAATATTAATTTATTCAAGTCTAGAGCTCAAAAAATTCTGGGAAGAAGACTGATATTTGATAGCCATCAAGAAAGTGATGTTATTTCTAATTCTAGAAATAAAGAAGATTAGAAAAACTAGAAACAGGAAGTCACAAACCAAAATCTGAGGAACTCTAATATTTAACCTGAGAAAAGTCAACATTTAGAGGCAGGTAGAGGAAGGGAAGTTAGAGCCAACAAAGAGCATTAAGATAGGGACGAAAGAGAATGTACTGTCATGGCAGCTTAGAGAAAGGTTATTGTAAAATGGAGAGCACACTCTTGTGTTGAGTGCTGATAATGAGGCTAAACAATTAAAGAAGCAGGCCAACTGCCTAAAAGAGGTCTTGAGACATAATGGTGAGTCTTGATAAATTATTTCAGTTCATTCATGGTCTGATCTTTGGGAGGTATGTATTTCCTTGAGGAAATAGCATGCCATTTTTGGCTGGTTCCAATTGAGTCGAGTTCATAGATAGGAAATTATGGTTGGTTTCAGTCGGTTTATATGAGTTGCTAGAATAAGTCTCTATGTTATTTGGATGTGTTCCCATTAAGTATAAATAATGCAGACAGAAGAGATGATGACAGCTGGGAGCCCCTGAGAAAGTGAGATTTCAGGATCTATATTCAGTATACAACAGAAGCTCTGAAATGGAGGAGGGGAGGAGTTCTACTGTAAGAGGAAGGCAGTGAGAGCAAGGGGACAGGTTCAAAAGGATAGTAGACTGGCTCCTGCATTTCTCCCAAAGTCTCAAAGAATGAGAGGGAAAAAAGTCAGTCGGAGGGGAAAAAACGAAAAAGAAAGAAAGCAATCCTGTCTTTTCCTATCTTTAGAAAAAAATACTTTAAATTGGACCCGTCAAACATCCTGGACATCCTTCAACTGTAAGTTGAATCCTTCCTTTATGCTTTGTTCTGTTCTAGTTTCCATTCAATCAGTGCCTGCCTCAACCTACTCCACAGTTATATGAAGATATTAAAAGAGATAATGCACAGAGGATGGTCAGATAAAGGGCTTTACACATAGTATGTACTCAATAAAAGTTAGCTTCTATTCTACATTGATTTTACTTTTTTAATATTTATTTATTTGATGAGAGAAGGAGAGAGAGGGTCCAAGCAGGGGAAGCAGCAGGCAGAGGCAGAGGAAGAGGGAGAAGCAGGCTCCTCGCTGAGTAGGGAGCCTGATGTGGGACTCATTCTCAGGACCCCAAGCTGAATGCAGATGTTTGACTGAGCCTGTTAGGTGCCCCTATTGTTCTTTTCTGACATAATGTGCCTCTCTTTCTTCACTGCCTTTCTTATTTTCTAGCTTCCTTCCTTCCTATTACTTGCCAGTTATCCTCCAAGGAGTAGAATACTTTTCCCACACTCCAGCCCTGTTTGCAGCTGGGATATTAATACTTCAAAATCCACAAAGGAAACCAACCCATCTGAAGCTTTAAACTCTTTATTTTGTAATTCCTGTTTCTGTACTCCAGTTGTTTTTCCACTGCTTCCCTTCAAGTTAGGTGATAGAAGGGGACACAAGCTACTGTGTATCTTCCTGTAGTGTGTTCTGTGCAACACTCGACAAATACACCTCATTATGCCACCCGCCACTTTTTCTAATATATTTCATCCCTCAAAATACCTGGTCCACTCTAAAAAAGCTCTTCTGCATATGTTGATATATTTTAGACCTTATTGACCAATTTATGTCTAAAATACTCCTGACAACTGGGAAATAAAGCTTAGTTTTAAGCTCGATTAAAAAAAAAAAACTTTCTAAAACAATTATCAATTTATTTTAAATACAATTACATATTAACTGTGTTAGAACATAAAAACTTCTGGGCAAAGGAAGTGTGATAACATTTGCAAGAACATATGAAGATTGAATACTTATATCAGTTAAGATATAGACATAGTCTGGGAGAGTGGAAAGATCCAGAGATAAGGGCTAATGCACTTGGCCTGAGTCCTAACTCTGCCTCATATGGGTTGCATGACTTCAGAGGAGTCATTGATACTTTGTAAATTGCTTCCTATATTGAAATTTGAACTAGAATATTTATTTAGTTGAGGATATTTTTGAATATCCTTAAGGATATTAAGGGAAATCAAGAACACATGTGAAAATACTTTGGAACCAGTAAGGTTAATCAAACGGAAGTTATTATCAGCCACAAAAAAACATAACTACTCAATTTCTAATTTAACTGTTTACTTACTTAGTATTTTTTTCAAGTGGGATAAATTAGATATAATGTAGAAAAATCTGAAAATCTTGACTTGACAACAGGATCCTGCGTTTTAATCTCATACTTGCCATTCTCCTAGTTATAGATCTTCAAAAATTTACCAAGCCTTTCTGAGATCAGGTTCCTCAACATAAAATGAGGATTATAATATCTATTAGAGAAATATGTTTTGTGGAGGAGTTATACTTCATAACTAGCAAAGATGTTCCTAGCAGGGAAACAGGTACCTTGAACTCAGTTTTAAAAATTGCTACTAGTACTAAGAAGATAACTTTCCCTTCACCTTTCAGCAACTTTTGTGAGATACTATTGGTGCCTGAAAAAATTAAAGTTTTGCCCGAAGATTTACAACAAAGGAGAAAGAGAATTAACATCTGCTTGGTGGCTCTCATTTGCCAGGCATACAATAATTGCTTTCCATATATTATTTCATCCTTTTATTTTATAAAAAATTCCCATAAAAGGGCACATGGGTGGCTCAGTGGGTTAAAGCCTCTGCCTTAGGCTCAGGTCATGATCCCAGGGTCCTGCTCAGCAGGGAGCCTATTTCCTCAGCTCTCTCTGCCTACTGGTGATCTCTGTCTGTGTCAAATAAAGAAATAAAATCTTTTAAAAAAATTCCCATAAAAGAGTGAGTGTTCTAATTTCACATATAAGGAAACTAAGACCTAAAGAGATTCATTACATTTTTTAGTAACATAGACCTACTGAATGGATGGGTACAGATTATAATTCAAGTCTGTTTGGCATTACTAATCCATGCTTTTCTCATATACTTCCCATATTTTCTAGGCAATAGAGATGTTCTTCATTATTTGCTGTCTGTTATCTAAACCAGTTCACCACCGTATGGAAAGATAATTCCACAATTTTAATTGATATACACAATGCCAGGTATTTCTTTGTAATGATATTAAAGATATTGTTAATTAACACATTCAACAAATAATTAATGGATATCTGAATATATGAGTACTTAATTTGGTTGTGAAAAAACAGAAAAGCTAAGACTCAACAGCTTAGATATGAGGTAGATATTCTTTTCAAGTTAGAAAGAGCTTTGAGGTGAGCAGTCACCACGTATGCTGTACCTCTGTCCTGGTGGTCTATTTGTCATGTCTTCGGAGTGTATTTCTTGATCACCAGTTCATGATTGCAAGATGGATGTCAGGCTGATGAATTTGCATTTAATACCAAAGAAAGGGGAGAGACAGAGAGAGGCAAAAGTAATATGTCATGATTTGGTTAAAATTAACAAAACAAGAAACAACAGATGTTGTTGAGGATACAGAGAAAGGGGAGCGCTCTTACACTGTTGGTGGGAATGCAAGGTGGTGCAGCCCCTCTGGAAAACAGTGTGGAAGTTCCTCAGAAAGTTTAAAATAGAACTACCTTACAGTTCAGCAATTGCACTAGTGGGTATTTACCCAAGGATACAAAATATTGATTCAAAGGCGTACATGCACCCCAATGTTTACAGCAGCATTATCAACAATAGCCAAATTGCGGAAAGAGCCCAAATGTCTATCAACTGATGAATGGATAAAGATGTTGTGCATATACACAATGTACATACATACAATCACTTGGCCACAAAAAAAGAATGAAATAGTGTCATTTTCAATTATGTGAATACAGCTAGTATATTATGCTAAGTGAAATAATTCAGTCAGAGAAAAGACAAATACTATATGATCTCACTCATATGTGGAACTTAAGAAACAAAACAGATGAAAATAGGAAAAGGGGATAAAAGAGAGAGAGAGAGAGAGAGAGAGAGAGAGAGAGAAGCAAACCATAAGAGACTGTAGAGAACTGTAGAGAACAGAGGGTTGATAGAGGGAGGTGGATGAGAGATGGGCTGAATGGGTGATAGGTACTATTAATAAGGGCACTTGTGATGTGCACTGGGTGTTATATATAAGTGATCCATCACCAAAATCTACTCCTGAAACTAATATTCCATCTATGTTAACCAACTAGAATTTGAATAAAAACTTAAGAGAAAAACCTTGAAGTACTATAATGACAAAAAAAAAAAAAAAGATGTTTTGAATTTAGGAACTCCGCCTTTAAACAAAATAATAGGTAATCTCTTTAACATTGTAACCCAAACTACTAATGTAAACAAAATTCTTAGGCATAATATATATCTGTTTTTTAAATAGATATTCCATTTTGTAGTATATTTTTCTTTCTTTGCTAATTGTACATAATTGGTAATAGATTGGCCACCATGAGTTCAAGTCCTTGAAGTACCACTATGTAACACTCTGAATTGCCAGTTTGCAATATTATGTTACTGAATCATTTTTCTACTGAGATTTCAAAGATACGGATTTTCCAGTAAAAAGACCATCTTTTAATGTGTTTACTTTTAATAACTGACACTTATAAGATTACATTATTATTGTGCTAAAAACGGAAGTATGTTTTCATGTTTCATACCTTTTGACCTCATCAACTAGGGTCTTGAATGTGAACATCCATAATGTCCAAAGTAGAATTAACTTCTTTGAACTCAGAATAATACTACATTTTTGTTTCTTCTTCATTCTATAAATTCTTTATCGTGTGTTTTTGGTTCACTGGACTTATGCTTTAAAAATATCTAACTCAGGGGGTGCCTGGGTGGCTCAGTCATTAAGCGTCTGCCTTCAGCTCAGGTCAAGGATCAAGCCTCGCCTGGGACTCTCTGCTCAGCGGGGACCCTGCTTCTCCCTCTCTCACTCCCCCTGCTTCTGTTCCCACTCTAGCGGTGTTTCTCTGTCAAATAATAAATAAAATATTTTTAAAAAAATCTATCTAATTCAGGAGCGGATCAGTGGGGGAAATGAGTAAAGGATCAAAAGGTACAAACTTCCAGTTATACATAAGTAATTCCTGGTGATATAATATACAGCCTGGTGACTAGAGTTAATAATACTGTATTGTATGTTTCTGAAAGTTGGTAATAGATCTTAAAATTTCTTATAACAATAAAAAAATTGCATGTAACTGAGGTGATGCACATTAACTGGACTTATCGTGGTAATCTTTTCACAATTTATATATATATATATGTATCGAATTATTAAACATAATGTCACATATGTTTTTAAAAAAATAAGAGTAGCTTATAGGAGACATCACCTTGGAATAAGAACAAATAGAAAAAGGACATTTATATGTAAACAATGAATCTTAGAACACTACATCAAAAACTAATGATGTAGTGTATGGTGACTAACATAACATAATGGAAAATAATAAAGAACATATATTTTAGAGCAGTGTCAGTGGTGCCTTGGTGGCTTAGTCAATTAAGCATCAGACTCTTGATTTCCACCCAGACTGTAATCTTTTTTTTTTTTTTTAAGATTTTATTTATTTGACAGAGAGAAACACAGCCAGAGAGGGAACACAAGCAGGGGGAGTGAGAGAGGGAGAAGCAGGCTTTCTGCCGAGCAGGGAGCCCGATGTGGGACTCGATCACAGGTCTCCAGGATCATGACCTGAGCCAAAGGCAGTTGTTCAACCAACTGAGCCACCCAGGCGCCCCCAGACTGTAATCTTTAGGAGTTTGAGATCAAGCCCTACTTTGGGATCCATGCTCATCAGAGTCAGCTTAAGATTCTCTCTCTCTCTCTCTCCCTCTCTCTCTCTCTCTTTCTTTTTCTCTCTCTCTCTATCTCAAATAGATAAATAAATAATAAATAAATAAAATCTTAAAAAAAAAAAAACAAAAACAGTGTCAGATTTACAGAAACACAGTGAAGATAGTATGGAAAGTTCTTAAATACTCCATTCCTAGATTCCACTATTACCAATCTCTTACAGTTGTTTGAATTAATGAATCAATAATGATACATTATCATTATGTGAATCTCATAATGAATTCAGATTTATTTCATTTTCCCTATCTTTTTTTCTGCTCCATAATCCCACCCAGAATACCACATTATACTAGTTGCTGCATCTTTCAAGACTCCTCTTGGCTATGACAGTGTGTCAGAATGTCTTGTTTTGGATGACCTTGATGGTGTTAGATGTTCTTATCAGGTTGTATTGGAGAATGTTCTTCAGTTGAGATTTTGCTGATGTTTCTTTTTCTTATGATTAGTTTAGGTGAAATGCCATTCTCATCACATCTTACTAAGTGTGCATACTGTTAACATGGCGTATCACTGTGGATGTTGACCTTCATCGCCTGGCTGAAGTACGATCTGACAATTGTTCTTGTTTGTTGGGTATGCTCTACCTCCTTGAGGGCAACACAGCTACATAAACTCTTTGGAATTCTTCTTCATGAGAAATGTCTCTTCCCTGCCATTTATTTATTCAATAATTAACTTATATCAGTATGTCATGGATATGTATGTTATACTTTGGGTTATACTCTAATATTACTTCAATTTTTTTCAGGTTTTTTTTCCATGAAAATTTGGAGAAAATTTTTAATGTCATTTTTGGTAATAGACACTGTTAAAAAGTTGCTAAATATTTAGAAAATGTGAACACGATGAACAAATTTGTCTCACTCATATACGTAAGACTTTGTACCCAACAATGAGAGAATGTTTTCAAGAGTATTTAGAATATTTACCAAAACTGTCTATAGAATGGATGATAAGTGTCAACAATTTCAGGAACCTGAAATAACATAGTGTGTTATTATCACTGTGTGGTAACATAGTGTGTCTGACCACTGTGTGAAATTAAGTTAGTATTTTAAAAAGGCAAATAACAAGAAAAAATACTATTTTGAATTTAAGTAAAATATTTCCCAATGCACAATGGTTTAAAAAATAAATTATCCATTATTTAAGTGTAGGTTGTATGTCGTATTTTTATTCCAAAGAGTTACGTCTGTAAGGGCAGAGATAGTAACTTTAGAGTGGAAGAACCCAACGAACACTACTTCAGCCCGGTGGTCAAGGTTGCTCTCAGTAGTCACAATCATGTTAGTAACACATAATCCTGGTGTATCATGAAATCATTTTACCTCTGAACTTTCTCCAGAATCAATAACCCCACTTTAATTATGACAAAAGCATGAGAATAATATGTCTGACCAGTACTCCTCAAAACCATCAAAGTTAAACAAGACAAGGAGTCTGAGAAACTCTCCCACCCAAGAGAAATCTAAAGAGACATGATGATAAATATTATATATCCTGGAAGAGAAACAAAATCAGGTAAAAAATAAGGAAATCTAAAGAAAATATGGAATGAAGGTAATAATTATATATCAATATTAATTAGTAGCACTAGATGTACCACAGTAAGGTAAGATGTTAGTAATAGGGGACTGCATATGTGTAGGGGGGTAATATGAGAACTTGGTACTATTGGCTCAATTTTTCTGTAAATGTAGAACTATTCTAAAAACATAAAGTGCATTTTTTTATAAGGTGGATAGCAGCAAATATTTTAACTGAATAGAAGTTAAGTTATGTCAGAATTAACAGGATAAAGATAAAAGTAGGTCAGAGGACATTTCTAGTTTTAAATGCATGTGCTGAAAAAATGCTGAAGATTAATGGTAAGTATCCATTGGAAGACAATAGAAAACAAAATAAATCTTCAAAGGAAGAAGAAAAGAACTAATCAAAGAAAGATAAATAAGAAACACCAATTCAAAAGATAAATCAACAGTCTCAAAAGCTAATCTTTTGAAAAGTCTAATAAAAAGTATATGTTAAATATGATAAGGACAAAGAGAAGTCACTATTAGTAATATTAAGAAGAAAATGGAATACCAATATAGATCTTAGAGACTGTAAATAAGAGAGACAATTTTTAAAACTGCTGTTCCAATAAAAGTGGAAATTTGCATAATATAAATTGATTCCTTTAAAATCACTTAACAAATCTGATAAGAGAAGAAGCAAAAATTCTGAAGAATGACTAAGGAAATTGACGTTCAGATAAAATAACAGCAACTTCTCAAAAAGAAAGGAACTATCAGAATAGTTACAGAAGAGTGAATATAAACTTTACACAAAGATTTTCAGAAATCCCTTGCTAAGAAAAGAGAATATTATCTGTGTATGAAACCTTTCTAGAAATATTTGCCTTTCTCAAGATTTCATGCTCCCTTATTCCCAGTACCTGTGAAAATGATGGGTTATCACCACTGTGGTTGCTTTATGTTATATATCCTAATTTATTGGAGAGAGAAGAGACGTATAAGTAAGCCTGAGCTCATCACATCACCTTTAAAAAGGAGGTGCCTTTCTCAGCTGGTAACAGAAAAGGCAGGCAGAAATGGAAGTCAGAGACACAAGTAGTATGAGAACAATTGACACACTGTTGTTAGTTTGAACATGTGGAGGTCATGTGGGAAAAAGCTGGTATAGGACTTGGGGGACGTGGTCTTATGAGCTGAAACAGACTCCGGAACCAAGCGGCAGGGAAGAAGGAGGGCCTCACCTCTACAACGACCAACAGCCAGAACGAGCTCGGAAGTCGATTATTCTAACAATATCAAATCTACAATTGGTCTATACATTAATACCATTCTGATCAAGATTTTAGCCGCTCTGTGTACGTGTGTAGGTGTATACATAGTGTGTTGTGAATGGACAAGTTATATTAAAACACTCGTCTAAATCAATAAGATAGGATGATTTGCACTTCTGGAAACAAAATTATTTTTTTAAGATTTATTTATTTATTTATTTATTGACAGAGAGAGAGATCACAAGTAGGCAGAGAGGCAGGCAGAGAGAGAGGGGGAAGCAGGCTCCCCGCCGAGCAGAGAGCTGGATGTGGGCCTCAATCCCAGGACCCTGAGATCACGACCTGAGTGGAAGGCAGAGGCTTTAACCCACTGAGCCACCCAGGCGCCCAGAAACAAAATTATTATAAACCATTCTAGTAACAGATTATTTTATTGGCAAAAATTCAGACACATAGGGCCACCTGGGTGGCCCAGTCAGTGAAGCA
>PITA01034162.1:0-11939 GCA_004023965.1 Spilogale gracilis | reverse complement strand
CTTTGAACAGACAATCCAGGAAATGGGTGAAAATCGACAGAGCGAATGAAAGACATGTTGTGGGTGATCTAAGGGTTTGAGAAATAGAGAACAATATTGGTTGTGAAAGTGAGAGCTGTAAGGTTAGGAAGTGGGGAGAGCTTACTTCAGGAGAACTGAGGGGAATGCAGATCAGGCTGACAATGGAGACATGGCTATCCTGATTGGGGACCTGCAGTCCTCTTCCAGCACAGGACATCATCCTCACTTCCCAGGGGATCCAGGGAAGTGTTCCATCAAGGAACTAATGGAGTTGCCTATCTAGAAGGCTACCCTGATATCAGGTTGTGCTGGTCCCCTGGAAGGAGGGCCAGGTGTATGGAGGACAATAGCCTAGGGGCCATGGGGAAAAACAGAGGATAGTGGCCATGAAAATGATCAAAATAGGAGGCAGCAGCATGGGATGTGGCTCGAAAATACCATGGGCACAGGGCCCGCAGGTAGAGTGACTGGATGCATTTGAGCCAGGCATGGCTAACGGCAGTGGGCTCCAGATTAGTCTTAACCACTACCCTAGGAAGTGTGCACCACCACTGCCCTCCTCTCCCCATGCTGCTGCAAAAATCATAGTCCAAGACCCCGGTCCATTTGTATGGAAATGAAGCAGTGCCCCCTCCCCACACACATTGCCCCTCTGGCGGTGATCCAGTGAAACCCTGGTGCCTGGCCACAGACTGTTGTTTACCTGTCTCCACACAACTCAACAGACAGGAGGGTGACCCTAAGTTCCAGAGGATATGGTAAGACAGCTCCAAAGGCTTCACTACCCCAACCACCAACAACACCCAGTGGATCACTCCACATATCAGCTAATTTCGTGAAGTGCACCCCATCCGGATCCTGTTAATTCCAACAGAAAGTTAGATTCTGATTCCCCGATATATCATACATCCTGGATGCCAACCTGGGGCCATGTAATGAACCCACATGACACTTTCTTTTAGACAAGGGTATTCTGCACCTCCTAGAAAATATTTCTAATGAAGCACAAGTCCATCGTGGCTACAGTGTGAACGGCGGTACACAGTCTGCATGGTAGCAGTCAATAATTGTAGCAGGGGATGATCACCGACCCCCAACACTGTATCACAAAATGTTACTCTGTCTCCAATGAACATGTGGTCTACATTCAGGAAAATAACCAATACACGGAATGCTTCCCTCTCTCTCTGTTTCAATACTTGTCCAACTAAAGTGGTATGAAAGTAGAAATCAGTCACAAGAAGCAAACGGGACAACCCTAATTAGGTGTAGATTTAATAACATGGTACTAAAAAGCCCGTGGTCAAAGAAGAATTCAAAAGAAATTGTAAAACTATGTTCAGACAAATGAAAAGAGTACCTACAAAAATGTATAGGCTTCAGCAAAAGCATTTCTAGGGAGGGATTTCATAGAAATTCAGGTATTTGTCATTTCCCTTGAATGCTCTCCAATAAGCAATCTAATTTTCATGGGAAAGAAGTTGGAAGAAGAAGAAAAAAAGAAAAGCCCTATAACATTAGAAATAAGGAAATAAAAAAAGGAATGGGGAAATAAGCCCACTGGAGACAAAGAAGACTAAAGATCAACGAAAATACAAGCTGCCATTTTTGGAAAGATAAATAAATCCAACAAACTTTTAGCTCAACTCCCCAAGAAAGATAGTTAACTCTAATACATCGGGAAAGAAAGATAAATGATTCATGCCTCACATCATGATCCCAGAGGCGAACAAAGGGAGCCACCTCTTCAATCTTGGGTGCTGCCACTACTTTTTTTTTATTGTTACTTTAATTTTTTCCCAGTGTTCCAAGATTCATACCCCATTCCCCACACCCAGTGCTCCACGCAATAGGTGCTCCCAGTACCATTCTCCCATCCCTCCACCTCCCTCCCTCCAAATCCCTCAGTTTGATGCTGCCACTTCTTAGAAGACATGTGTCTAAAGGCCAGGGAATCAAAAGCAAAAAGGAACCATTAGGACTTCAGCAAGATAAAATCCTCTGCACAGCAAAGGAAACAATTTACAACACTCAAAGGCAACCTACGGAATGGAAGAAGACAGTTGCCAAAGGCATTATGGATAAAGGTGTGGTATCCAAGATCCTCAAAGAACTTCTTAAACTCAACACGCAAAAAACAAAGAATCTACTCAAGAAATGGGCAGAAGATAGAAAGAGATACTTCCCCAAAGAAGATATACAAATGGCTAACAGACCCTGAAAAAAAATGCTTCACATCACTCACCATAAGGAATTCAAAGCCACAATGAGGTGCCATTTTCCAGCAGTTAGAATGGCTAAAATGAACAAGACAGGAACCAAGTGTTGGTGAGGATGTGGAGAAAGGGGAACCCACTTACACTGTCGGTGAGAATGCAAGCTGGAGTCGTCACTCTGGAAAACAGCATGGAGGTCCCTCAAAGAGTAAAAATAGAGGCACCCTGTGACCCAGTAATGCATTTGTTACTATTTACACAAAAGATACAGGTGCAGTGAAAAGAAGGAACACATGCACCCCAATGTTCTTAATAGCAATGTCCCCAATAGCCAGAATGTGGAAGATGCTCACA
Organism: Spilogale gracilis; assembly: GCA_004023965.1. Taxonomy (NCBI): domain Eukaryota; kingdom Metazoa; phylum Chordata; class Mammalia; order Carnivora; family Mephitidae; genus Spilogale; species Spilogale gracilis. The sequence goes on along the minus strand of PITA01034162.1, from coordinate 9,348 downwards.
TGTCTTTCAACAGATGAATGGATACAGAAGATGAGCTACCAGCATACCATAGAAAAATACTCTTCCATCAGAAGGAATGGATACCCACCTCTTGAATCCACATGGAAGGAACTGAAGGGAGTTAGGCTAAACAAAATCATTCAAGAAGATAATGACAATTCTATGGTTTCATTCATATGTGGAACACAAGGAATAATGGAGAGGACCAGTGAAGGGAGGGAAAACTGAATGGGAAGAAATCAGAGAAGGAGACAAACCTTGAGAGATGAGGACCAAACACCAATCCTGGGTTGTAAAGTCAGACTTCTGTGCCCGGAGGCCTGGCTGCCATGCTGCACAGACTGAGGACACCATAGATATACCAGAGGACTCTGTCATCAAGACAGAAGGATAGCACCACTTTTGGAGCTCCACAAAAGCCTCAGAGCAGGAGGTAACTGCATGCATACCAAGAGACACCCACACATACAGAAGCCTCCTGGACACTAACTTGGAACAGGGCACTCAGACAGAGGCACGCCCTCAACTCAGTCCCCCAGGGAGCTTGCCTCAGCATAGGGAGATAGCGCCTGTTGGACCCCAAGGCCAAAACCCTAACCATAGATTGCATTATCAGACATCTTTCCCCAGAAGCCTGGCCCCCAAGCCATAGATATTGTGGAAACTTGAGACATATCACAGTATTCCGCTTACCAGCCAAAAGGGGATCGTGACACGTGGAACTCCAAAAAACCCTCAGAGGCAGAGAAATCTGCATGCCTAGCAGGGAACAAGGACATATTCAGCAAGCCCTAAACACTCACCAAGAGTCTGGTACCGAAACTGAACAACGACCTCAACTCAGCCTCCGAGGCAGCTCGGCTCACAGCTCCAATTTCAGAGGGTTCCAAACGTAGGTCCTAACCCTAACCCAAGGGTGGATTTTGAACTCTATGTTGCCAAGAGTCTGGCCCCCAAGCTGCACAGATAAGGTACACATGGGGCATATCAGTGGACACACCGTGCCAGTCAGCCAGAAACCATAATATTTGGAGCTCCAGAATCACTCAGAGCAGAAGAAATCTGCATGCCCTCCTGGGGCCACCCCACATTTCAACAGGCCCTGTGACATCCACCTGGAGTCTAGCACTCAGAATGACCCACAACCTCAAAACACCCTCCTAGGGAACTAAGCTCATCATTGAGAGATGGTTCCTCCCAGATCTCTAGGCCCTAACATGAACCTGAACTTGGATTTAGGGGTTTCTGTCCCCAGAGGCCTGGGCGCCAAGCCCAATAGACTGAGGACACCTGACCCATACTGGGGAATACCCCTGCCAGGCAGAAGGAAACCATGACATTTGGTTACACAAAACTCTCAGAAGGGGAGAATTGCTTCCTGACCAGGGGAAAAGCTCACACTTAGCACCCACTGGTCACTCACTTGGAGTCTATCACTAAAACTGACCTATGCCCTAAACTCAGCCATGCAGGTGGCTGGCCTCAGTACTGCAAGTTCAGGCGTTCAGCGCCCCTAGGTCCTAAAGCGAACCCTAACCTGGATTTCCAAGCCTCTCTAGCCAGAGGCCTGGCCCTGAAACCATAAGTGTTAGGTACACATGGGAAATATCAGTGGCCTCAGCCTTCCAGATAGCTGGAAACTGCATTTGGAGACCAGCAAAATTGGCAAAGCAGCAGACATCTGCATGCCCACTATGAGCCACCCCCACATTCTACGGCCCCCATTACACGAATGTGGAATCGGACACTCAGTTGAGACATGTCCTCAACTCAGACTCTCAGGAGTCACAGGCCAGCACCTGCCAGGCCCCTAGGTCTTTACTTTAATCCAAGGATGGATATTCAGGTGTGTGTCCCCAGAGGCCTCGGCCCAAGCAAGAACGATGGGGGAGACCTGGGACCTACTGCAGGATTCCGACTTGCAATGAGAAGAACACTATGGATTTGACTGCCACACAAGCTTCAGACTGGGATAAACCTGAATCCCTACCAAGGTCCTCACGCATTTTCAGCTGCCCCCCTGAACACTAACCTGCTCTCGGGCACTCAGACAGATGCACAGCTTCAAATCAGCACGCCAGGAGTTCGAATCAGTCCTCGCGGAGCCTGCCGAGCCCCCAGGACCAAATGCTAACCCTAGGTTGCAATATCAGGTCTCTGTGGCTGGAGGCCCGGCCGCCAAGCCACACAGACTGAGGACACCATGTCCATGCCAGAGGACTCCAGCATCCATCCGGAGAGATACCACCACATTTGCAGCTCCACAAAACCCTCAGAGTGGGAGAAAATTGCCTGCCTAACACAGAACAAGATCATATTCAGCAGGTCCCTGGACACTCACCTGGAGTCTGGCACTGAAACTGACCAACATCCTCAACTCAGCCTCTCAGGCAGCTCACTTCACAGCTCCGAGTTTGGGGTTACTGTGACCGTAGGCCCTAATCCTAACCCTAGGTTGGATTTTCAACCTTATGTTCCCAGATGCCTGAACCCAAGATGAACAGGTGTGGAACACATTTGACATATCAGTGGACTCATTCACCCAGTCAGCAATAAACCATGACATTTGGAGCTCTGAAAAGCCCTCAGAGCAGCAGAAATCTGCATGCCCACCGTGGGGTCACCCCAAATTTCAACAGGCCCTATGATATCTATGTGGAGTCTAGCACTCAGATCGACCCAGAACCTCAACTCACCCTCCTAGTAAACTCAGCTCAGTGGTAAGTAATCAGGCCTCCAAGCCCAGCACCTAGACCCCTAAATCTAACCCCAGGTTGGATTTAGGTGTCTCTCACCCCAGAACAAGGGTGCCAAACATGCTAGAATGAGGATAGCCGACCCATACCTGTGGACTCCACTTGCCAGGGAGAAAGAAAACATGACATTTGGAGGTACCTAAAACTCTCAGAATTGGAGAAAATTGCTCCCTGACCAGGGATAAAATGAACATTAGCACCCACTGGTCACTCACCTGCAGTCTGGCATGAAAACTGACCTATGCCCTAAACTCAGCCACAAGGGCAGCTCACCTCAGCACTACAAGATCGGGCTTGCATGACCCCTAAATCCTAAAGATAACCCTAAACTAGATTTTCAAGCCTCTCTACCCAGAGGCCTGACCTTCAGGCCATAAACATTAGGTACACATGGGACATATCAACGGATGCAGCCTGCCAACTGCCGAAAACTGTGCAATTAGAGACCAGCAAAACCCTCAGAGCAGCAGAAATCTGCATTCCCACTGTTGGCCAATGCCATAGTCAATGGCCCCCGTTTCACCAACCTGGATCGGACACTCAGACAGATACATGCCCTCAACTCAGCCTCCGAGGAGTCACACATACCAGAGGACTCCGTCGTCTAGACAGAGGGATACCACCATATTTGAAGCTCCAGAAAACCCTCAGATCAGGAGAAATATGCATGCCCAACGTGGGTCCACCCCAAAATTACAGGGACCCCGTGACACCGATCTGGAGTCTGGCACTCAAACTGACCCACGCCCTCAACTCTGTCTCCTAAGAAGCTGAGTTCAGCATTGAGAGATCAGGTCTCCTGGGCCCTTAGGCTTTTTATCCCTAACCCTAGGTTGGATTTTGTGGCTTCTCTCCCCAGAGGCCTGGGAGCCAAGCCCAACATACAGAGGATACCTGACCCAGGGGACTCCACCTGCCAGACAAAAGGAATCCATGACGTTTGGAGGTACAAAAACCCTCAGAGCAGGAGAAACCTATTTCCTGACCAGGAAAGAAGCTCACACTCAGCAGCCGCTGGTCATAACCTTAAGTCTCGAACAAAAACTGATCTACACCCCAAACTCAGCCAACCTGATTAGCTCGCCTCAGCACTCCAAGGTCGTGCTTACAGAGCCCATAGGTTCTAATCCTAACCTTGATTTTCACGCCTCTCTACCCAGAGGCCTGGCCCTCAATCCATAAACATGAGGTGTATCAGTGGACTCAGCCTTCCAGACTGCCAGAAACCATGCATTTGGAGATCGGCAAAATCCTCAGAGCAACAGAAATCTGCATGACCGCTGCGGGCCTCACCCACATTCAATGGACCCCATGACACAAACCTGGCATCAAAACTCACACTGACACATGCCCTCAGTTTAGTCTCCAAGGAGTCACTGCCCAGAGCCAAGATATCAGACCTGCCGGGCCCTTGGGTCTGAACTTTAGCCCTAGGTTGGATATTCAGGGGTCTGTCCCCAGAGGTTACTGAGCCATAGGATGTGGGAGACCAGGGCCCAATAGGAGTATTTTGACTTGCAATGAGAAGAACACTTTGCATTTAAGCACCAACAACCTTCAGAGCGGGAAAAATCTGCATACCTACCAGGGTCAACGTGCATATTCAGCAGCCCCCTGAACACTTGCTGTCGGGCACTCAGACAGATACACGTCCTAAATTCAGCACACCAGGAGCTCAAATAAGCACTGGACTATCTGGCCTGCCAAGCCCCGAGGACCAAAAGAAAACACTAGCTTGCAATGTCAGCACTCTGTGCCCAGAGGCCTGTCTGCCAAGCTGCACAGACTAAGGACACTACACCCATACCAGTAGACTCCGTTGTATAGCCAGAGGGATACCACCACATTTGGAGCACCGTAAATGCCTTGGAACAGGAGAACGTTGCATTCTTAATACAGAACAAGATCCTATTCAGCAGACCCCTGGACACTCACCTGGAGTCTGGCCATGAACCTGACCGATGCCCTCAAATCAGCCTCACAGGTAGCTCGGCTCACAGATCCAAGTTTGTGGCTACTATGACCCTAGGCCCTAATTATAACCCTAGGCTTGAGTTTCAACCCTATGTTCCCAGGGGCCAGGACCCCAAGCTGCACAGATGAGGTAGCATTGGGCATATCAGTGGATTCACCAAGCCAGTCAGCAGGATATCGCGCCATTTCCATCTCTGGAAAAAACTCAGAATAACAGAAATGGGCATGCCCACTGTGGGGCCATCCCAAATTTCAACGGATCCTATGACATCCACCTGGGGTCTAGCACTCAGACTGACCCACAATGTCAACTCACCCTCCTAGGAATCCTCCTCAGCATTGAGAGATCGGGCATCCCATAACCCTAAGTCCTAACCTTAAACCTTAGGTTGGATTTAGGGGCTTCTGTCCACACCGGCCTGGGCGCCAATCCCAATAGACTGAGGACACCAGACACATGCCAGGGGACTCCACCTGCCAGGCAGAAGGAATCCATGGCATTTGGAGGTACACTAAGCCCTCAGAACAGGAGAAAATTGCTTCCTTACAAGGGAAAAAGCTCACATTAGTACCCACTGGTCACTCACCTGGAGTGTGGCACTAAAATTGACCTATGCCCCATACAAACCCCAGGGCATCTCACCTCAGGACTCTAAGTTCAGTCTTGCAGGGATCCTAGGTCCTAAAGCTAACCATAACCTACATTTTTAACTGTCTCTACCTACCCAGGCCTGGCCCTAAAGCCATAAGCATTAGGTACAACTGGGACATATCAGTAGATTGAGCCTGCCATTCTTCCAGAAACTGTGCATTTGGAGGCCTGCAAAAATGTCAGAGAAAAAGAAATCTGCATGCACACTCTTGCCCCCCCCCAGATTCAGTGGCCCCCAATACACCAGCCTGCAATGGGATACTCAGACTGAGACATGCATATCTAGACCGAATGACAACACCACATTTGGAGCTCCAGAAAATCCTCAGAGCAGGAGACATCTGCACACCTAACACTGAACAAGATCCTATTTAGCAGAACCCTGAATGGTCACATGAAGGCTGGCACTGAAACTGACCAACCGCCTCAATTCAGCCTCCCAGGCAGCTCGCCTCACAACTTGAACGTCGGGGCTACTGCATCCCAGGGCCTAATCCTAATCCTAGGCTGGATTTTCAACCTATGTTCCCAGAGAGCTCAAACTCCCACTTTCATGTCCCCCATTACACCTACCTGGAATTGGACACTCAGACTGGCACATGCGCTCAACTCAGCCTCCAACGAGTCACATCCCAGAACCAAGATATCGGGCCTGTCAAGCTCCTAGGTCTTAACTTTAACCCTAGGTTGGATATTCAGGGAATTGTCCCCAATGGTCGTTCCCCCAAGCCATAAGTACGGGGAGACCTGGGCCCTATCGAAGGATTCTGACTTACAACAAGTACACTACACCATTTCAGCAAATTACAACCTTCGGAGCGGGGAAAAGTCTGCACCCTTACTAGGGTCCACGTGCATATTCAGCAGCCCTCTGAACACTAACCAGCTGTTGGGCCCTCACACAGATGCATGTAATCTACTCAGCACACCAGCTCAAATCAGCGCTGGAGGATCGTGCCTGATGTGCTAACCAAATGCTATCCCTAGCTTGCAATGTCAGGTCTCTGTTCCCGGAGGCCTGGCTGCCATGCCCCACAGACTGAGGACACCATACCCATACCAGAGAACTCTGTCATCTATCCAGAGGGTTACCACATTTGGAGCTCCACAAAACCTTCAGAGCAGGAAGCAACTGCATCCCTACCAGGAGACACCCACATACAGCCCCCTGTAGATTCACCTGGATTTGGGCACACAGACAGATGCATGCCCTCAACTTAGAACCCCAGGGGCCCACTTGAGCATCGGAAGATTGGGGTCTTGGGCCACTGGGCCTAGACCCAAACCCTAGATTTCATTTTCAGACATGTATCCCCAGAGGCCTGGCTCCAATTCCATAGAAATTGTGGAAGCAGGATTCATATCGGAGTATTGTGCCTACCACCCACAAGGAATCCATGACCTGTGGAACTGCACAAACCTCTAGAGCAGAAGAAATATGCATGCCTAGCAGGGAAAAAGATGGTACTCAGCAGGTCCCTGGACACTCACCTAGAGTCTGGCACTGAGTCTGACCAATGGCGTCAACTCAGCCTCTCAGGCGACTCGCCTTACTGCTTTAGTTCCGATCTTCTGAGACCCTAGGTCCTAACTCCAAACCTAGGCTGGATTTTCAGCTCTATCTTCCCAGAGTCTGGGCACACAAGCTGCATAGAAGAAATACACTGGGGATATATCAGCAAAGTCACCCTGCCACTCAGCCAGAAACCGTGCTATTTGGAGTTCGGGAAAACCGTCAAAACAGCAGAAATCTGCTTGCCCAACGTGGGGTCAACGCATATTTCAATGGACCCCGTGATACCAACCTAGTGTCACCCACTCAGGCTGACCTATGCCCTCAACTCAGCCTTGGAGGAGTCACAGGACAGTGCCATGAGCTCTGACCAGCCGGGCCCTTACATACAACATGATCCCTAAATTGGATATTCTGATGTCTGAACTGGGTTGCAACGTGAGGCCTCTGTTCCCAAAGTCTTTTGGTCAAGCCTCACAGACAGAAGACACCATACCCATACCAGAGGATGCTGCTGTCCATCCAGAAGGACTCCACAATGTTTGGAGCTCCACAAAACCCTCAGAGAACGAGATAACTGCTGGCCTACCAGGAGACACCCACACTTTAAGCAGACCCCTGGACATTAACCGGGAATCTGGCACTCAGACAGATTCATGTCCTCAACCCGCCCCTCAGGGAGCTTGCATGGGCATCAGGATACTGGCTTGACAGTCTGCTATCTTTTTCCAGTGGCCAGGCCAGCCAGCCTTAGAGATGTGGATAGATGAGTCCTACTATAGTACTCCGCCTACCAGCTACAAGGAAACAGTGGCATGTGGAACTCCACAAAACCCTCAGAGCTGGAGCATTCTGCATGCCAATCAGGGAACAAGATCCTCTTCAGCAGGCCCCTGGACACTGACCTGGAGTCTGGCACTGAAACTGACCAACGGCCTCAACTCAGCATCCCAGGCAACTTGCCTCACTGCTCCAAATTCGGGTCTGCTGGGACACTAGGCCTTAAACCTAACCTTAGGTGTATTTTCAGCCCTATGTTCCTAGAGAGCTGGACTCCAACCTGCACAGATGAGGTACACATCAGACATATGAGTGGACTCATCCTCCCAGTCAGCAGGAACCATACCATTTACAGCTTCGCAAAACACGGAGGGCAGCAGAGATCTGCACGATCACTGTGGGGCCACCCCAAAAAAATGAACTCTGGGAAGCAACCTGGAGTCTGGCGCTCAGACTGACCCATGCCCTCAACTCAAACTCTGAGGAAGCTGAACTCAGGGCCAGGAGATTTGTCCTCCTCTGCCCCCAAGCCTAAACCCTAACCCTAATTTGTATTTCAGGGCTTCTCTACCCAGAGCCCTTGGCACCAAGACTGAGAGACAGAGGACACCAGACCTAAATCTAGGGACATCTCCTGCCAGGCAAAAGGACACCATGAAATCTGGAGGTACACACATCCCTCAGAGCAGGAGAAATCTGTTTACTGACCAGAGAAGAATCTCACACTCAGCAGCCACTTGTCAATCACTTGGAGTCTCCCACAAAAACTGATCTGGGCCCTAAGCTCAGCCACCCAAGCAGCTTGCCTCAGCACTCTAAGTTTGGACTTGCAGGAAACCTAAGTTCTATCCTTAACCCTAACCTCGATATACAAGCCTCTCTACAGAGATGCCTGACTCACAAACCATAAATATTAGGCCCACATGGGACATATCAGTGGGCTCAGGCTGCCAGTCTACCAGAAAGAGTTCTATTTGGAGACCAGCAAAACCCTCAGAGCAGCAGAAATCTGCATGCCCACTATGGGCCAGCCCCACATTCAATGGCCCCCATTACTCCAACCAGGAATCGGACACTCACTGACACATGCCCTCGACTCAGCCTCAGAGGAGTCACAGCACAGTGCCAGAGATCGAGCCTGCCAGGCCCCTAGGCCCTAAGCCTAACCATGGGTTAGATTTTGAGCTGTTTGTCCCCAGAGGCCTGGGCCCCAAGCCATAAGGATCGGGGAGACCTGGGCCATTTTTGGGGACTCCGACTTCCAGCAGAAGAAAGACCATAGCATTTGGAACACCTCACACCCTTCAGAGTCAGAGAAATCTGCATCCCTACCAGGGTCCATGCCCATATTCAGCCGACGCCAGAACACTAACGTGCCTTCAGCTAGTCAGACAGATGCACGTCCGCAACTTCCACAGGATTTGCATGAATCAGCGATGGAGGGTCCAGCCTGCCGAGTCCTGAGGACCAAAAGCCTACCCTACATTGCAGTGTCAAGTGTCTGTGCCCCGAGGCCTGGCCGCCTAGGGTCCCAGACTGAAGACTCCACTCCCATACCAGAGAAATCTGTCGTCTAGACAGAGGGACAACACCACCCCATTTGGAGCTCCACACAATCCTCACTGCATGAGATTTCTGAATGCATAACATGGTACAAGATCCTATTCAGCATG
>PITA01034161.1:0-11938 GCA_004023965.1 Spilogale gracilis | reverse complement strand
AAACCTTATTAGCAAATTGTTCAGGATGGAACTGTGATATTTTATCGTCCAGTAGGGGACAGTACCCATTTTCAGAACCAGTTTTTAGTAGCTATCTCTCTGGAGAAAGTTTTGTCATTACTTAGCTAAGGTTGGTAATGCTATTTATGGAGAACACAAGTATTGTCTTTGATTAACTGAAGAGAATTTTATGGAATTGTTATTAACTTATCCAATATAAATACAGAGAGCTAAAATAGTGCCATCAAGGGAAGATACAAAGGAGCAGATTTTAGACTAAGAGAAAGACAGTTTTTATAAATACAGTACATCAGCTACTGAGATTCCCATTACTAGAAGCATTTAAGTGGAGCATGGATGATCACTTACGAAGGATATTACAGTCAGAGGCTCTCTTCTGTTTCCATAGATCCTTGGCAAATCCCTCCTGCCCAGTACATGCTTTCTGAAGATCGGTGATCCCTTCCTATAGAATCATATACAAAACTGCTTGTAAAGCTATGTTTTCTTTTCTTGGAGAGGGTCCATAAATTGCATTATTCTTAAAGGATCCCTGAGTGTTAGAAGATAGTAAATTTACTTACTTACTTACTTGTTTACTTATTTGTTTACAAGCTGGACTTATTATATGTACTTGGGTAAAGGGTACTTTGAAATACTTGGTGAACAGCGTATGCTTGACTAACCCAGCTCAAAGATGCATCATATATTGCTTTGGCTCAGAATCAAGCTGTATTTTTAATGCAAACCGAAGTATTTTCTTCAGTCTTAAATGCATAAATGTACCTTGCAGCCACAATATCCTCTCAAGGAAGGACGTTTAGATTGAAATGGAAGGTTTTTATAGTAATATGTTTGTTTCTAAAAGTGCTCATAGAAAGATCTATTTGTCATGTGCTTTGTGAATATTCACAATTGTTTTTATTACATATGACAGTGAGCAAAAGTAGATATTGTGTTTACATGCTTAATTTCATACTGCATTATATGAAGGTCTTACCTTTTCATTTTAAGCAGAGGAAGAGGCTACAGATAATTGATCAAATTGAGAAATGATAAATCTGTTCTCACCCTGAAGGTTCCAGTACAAAAAGAATGTAAGAGGGAAGCATGTGATGTCTTTCATTTAGTTCCACAAAATATGCAGGAATAAATTAAGAGGTATGTGCATATGTTGCTGTATGTGAGAAAGAGCTTAAGGGTTCTATGAAATTTTAATTTTGATAAGAAGCAGTAGTGTGCTAGGTAAAATGAAACTGTACAATGAAGACAAAACTGTCATGAATCTTTAGGCACTGAATATTATTATGTCAAAATAGATTTTTTTTAAATCATAAACACAAGAAACAAACTGACAGAAAAACATTAAAATTGAGTCACATAATAAACTTCCCATGGCAATTGCTATGTTAAGTAGGCAAAAAATAAATAATAAACGTGTGTATAAGAAACCTTATAAAAATACACAAATAAAGCTGTTGACAAGATGAATCATTATAAGCCAAAAAGGTCTTAATAAACGCTAACAAATGTATCCTAAAGGAAACTAAGAGATACATTATGAATAATTAGGATAAATTATAGGTGTGCAAAGATGGTCCAATATTAGAATGTATATTAATATTATTTCTCAAAACAAGAAAATAAAGAAGATACATATGAGAATTATACCAATAAATGTATAAAGGCATTTGGTAACATTTAACTTACACTCTTGATTTTTTTAAACATTGGAATAAATAAGCAGCTCCCTTATAGTCAACAAAAACTTCCAGAAGGCACATTATTGTCATTCCATTTTCTGATTTCATCTGTTTTCTTAATAATATTCTATTGTTTAAACTTTACCTTGTTCATAATTGTGGATTACATGATCATTTCTTTATTTTCAAACTTTGCATGCCTTTTTCCTTTTGGAGTAATACCTCTTCGTGTACAATATCTTCCCAAGGAAGAAAGCTAGTAGCTTCCTTTTTAAAGAAAAAAAAAAGTGTTTTATAAAAAGTGTTTATTTATTTTTTTGACAGAGAGATAGAGAGAGAGCACAAGCAGGGAGAGCAGCAGGGGGAAAGGGAGAAGCAGGTTCCCCACTGAGCAGGAAGCCAGATGTGGGGCTCCATCCCAGGACCCTGGGATCATGATTTGAGCTGAAGGCAGATGCTTAACTGACTGAGCTGACCAGGTGCCCCACCTTTTCTATTTTTATTTTTTTAATTTCATGTATCTATAACTAAGGGTCAGAGTAGAGACTGCTGTATACTATGGTCTCAATTCTGATGAATGTTGACATTTCCTAAAAATATTTAAAACACAACCACTTATTAACCACTCACTTTTATTACTACTTCAATTATTATTCTCTTACTTTATGTTCTCTTGTGCTCAAATAGTCTTATATAGAGAACCCAATGGGAAATGCCTATTGACTAAATATATAGTTTTGTGCAGCACGTAATTTTTAGAATTGTTTCAATGTGGTTTTTTTTTTAAGATTTTATCTATTTATTTGACAGAGAGAAACACAGCTAGAGAGGGAACACAAGCGGGGGGAGTGAGAGAGGGAGAAGAAGGCTTCCTGCCGGGCTGGGAGCCCCATTCAGGGTTTGATCCTGGGACTCTGGGATCATGACCTGAGCTAAAGGCAGCCGCTTAACAACTGAGCCACCCAGGCACCCCTCAATGTTTTATGAATAAAATTTTTCTCAACTGTTATATATCCCTTTTCTACTATAATGTAGTAAGGCCATATCTAGGTATATTTACTTGAGCTCTAAATAGTAAATTACTGAAATTATACATCTATTTTGAAGTTGGTATTCCCAAATTCACTAAAACTTTAGACAGTTTTGATGTCTATGAGACATCTTTGACTATGAGAAGGTAAAGATAAATCAGTGTTACCAAATGGGTATATACATGTGTTGGAAGATGTCATTGAGATGGCATGACTGCCTGGCTGACCCACAAAAAGAACCTGGTAATCAGAAGCTTCTCATCTCCTCCCCATTTTTTGGAATATGTGTTCTGCCCACTATTCCTATGCAGGGAGCCACTTCAAGGCCTCAGCCTTGAGAGAGTATGGTGTTGATGACACCATTTGTGACTAAACCCCATTAAGGCCTAAGGGGCCCAGCCCTTCCTGTGGGCGGTTTGAGTGGCCACTGATGACCAACCAGAGGTTGCAGTTAGAAAGCTGTAAGAGCTGAGTGTGAGTGAACACTGTCTGCTGACTTCAGGACTGGCAGACAAGATAGAAGAAGAGGATAAGAAGTTGAGAGAGCTTAGGTAGCTTCGAGTTTTGCAAAAGAAGGAGGATGTAGGCTGATGAGGATTAATGTTGGGAACACATGTGACAAAGCCCAGCGGGGACACTAAGAAGCAGAATCCCTGGGAAAGTGAGGAGAGCAAAGAGGAGGATGTTGTGATGATTTACAATGAAACACACAAATGGGGCAAAATATATGGCATGAGGGGCAGTGGCATCTCTCGGCCTGGTCAGAAGACAGAGAAAATGAGCATTATCCCCACATGTCCTGCCCTCCGGCAGCTCCTGCCTGATGCTCCTAAGTTCAAGATACCTGCTGCATTATAGATGGTATTATTCTATCCTGCGGGGGGACCCTGGAAATCTAGATGTGCAACACACTCTTAGGGAGTTGGGAATTAGGTCATTTAAGACCAGGTCTTTGAGGGCCCTGATGGGGCCACATTTACTATAGGAATGAAAGCTGAGATGCTTCAGTCTGCCCTCAGCACCTGGTCAGGGACACTGATATTCCTGCTAAGCGTAGCCATGGGCAACACATTCATAGGTTGGGGCAGTCCATCACTGACCAGGGGGAAACTGACCAGTCCCAGGAATAGGTATGAGCTGTGGGAAAGACTCAAGACACAGGAAGGTTGCAGAGCCAAAAAGCTATCCAACACTATATTGGTTAGCTTACAAAAGTCTTAAAACCTGAACAACAGTTCAGATCTCTGCCCTGCTTGCTCAGCAGAGAATAATCAGGAATAATCAGGAATATTTATCAGAAAATTTTTCTGGGTAGGTGTCTCCCGCACCCCAACTATAGATAGGATGCAGGCTGATATTTTTCCCAGGTAAGGGTTACTGGGGACTTTCAGAGGCCCCATGTTGAACTCACTCTACACTGGTCCCCCAGAAAGAAGTAAAAAAGCTTTGGTTGTTAATGGAGACAAATAATATGTGGTAACCCACAGAAGTTTTCTAGTCCCCTTAGTGTTACCAATGGTTACAGAGGATATTCTAGATCTAAATCATTTGTCAGATATATGGCTTGCAGATGTTTTCTCCGTGGTTCATCTTCTCAATTTCTTAAGGTGTCTTATGAAGCACAGATACGTTTAATTCTGATTAAGTCCAATTTACCAATTTGTTATTTCATAGGTTGTATTTTTATGTCACACTGAGCACTCTTCACCCAACCCAAGATCATTAAGATTTTCACCCTTTTTGTCCTTTTCGTATTATACCTCTTACATTTCAATCTGTGATTCATCTTAACTTGATTTTTGTGCATGATGTGAGTTAAGAATCTAAGTGTATTTGTTTTTCATGTGGTTATCCAGTTGCCCCAGAATTATGTGTTAAAATGACAAATTCTCCCCAATTCATTGTTTTTCCACCTTTTATTAGAAATTAAAATACCATACATATAAGGATGTATTTCTGGACTTCCATTGTTTTCTATGTCCATCCTTACACCAACACTAAATCATTTTGATTATTTGAGTTTGGCTTTGGACTATGTTTTCAGATCAGGTACTATTGGTTGAATTTCCAAATAAACTTTATGATCCACTTGTCAAATGCTTCAAAATACACACTTCCTGATATCTTAACCATTAGACAGGCTTCCAGTTCCAGAGAACATGCATCCAGATTTACCATCCAGCATAAAGAATCAGAACAAGTATGTGTAACAACGAACACTCTATGTTGTACATCAAGTGATATAAAACAGTGATCCCTGAGAGTTGGGAAACAAAGGAGATGAGCCCTTTGATGAGTCCAAATTACTGCCTGGTGAAAGTCTCCTGGTCACAGCATGGGAGGAGGTGCCCAGGAAGAACCCTGTGCACTCCCTGAGTCGAGATGATGCAGTTGGGTATGTGGGGAGGCGGGACAACAAGACTCTGAAGGGACTGAGTTCTCCAGAGATCTTAGGAGGTCCTCCTGTAGCATTCAGTTCTTTATTAGTAACCAGCTTTTGAAGAAGGGGAAAATAAGCATTTCTCAGATTGACATCTAAATTGGTAAGCCTCATTTGTTACTGTTACTAAAGTACAAAAGCAGCAACTGTAGCAATACTTGAAGGAAAATATTAAGAATCAAAAAATGCAGGGTGCCTAGGTAGCTCAGTCGGTTAAACCATGGACTCTTGATTTCAGCTCAGGTCATGATCTTAGGGTTCTGAGATCTAGCCCCCAGGGTAGGGCTCTGCACTCAGTGGGGACTCTGCCTCTCTCCTTCTCCCTTTTCCTCTCCCTCTTCCCTTCCCTCACGTGTTCACTCTCTCTCTCTCAAATAAATAAATAATAAATCTTAAAAAAAAGAATAAAAAATATGTAAGAATAAAAGTACAACTTCATTTTTATGACTTTCTGAAATTTAAAATATGGGAGGGGAAAAGAAAGTATATATTTTTAGAAAACATTCTCCAAATCTTTGGATACCTAACACTACAAATGAATCAGTGACAAGAAAAATATGTGTTGTCACACTTCCACGGATTCCATTATGCAATTTAAACAAATGCAATCACAATGCATAATAAAACTAACTTGGATCCCTACCATGTTTTGTGCAACAAAGTAATATCTAAGTTGATCAAATTTTAAGACCTAAAAGTTGAAATAAGAAAATTTTATAACTACACATAGTTGAATTTACTTATATTCTTGGAGTACCTAGGAATTTCCAAGAATCATATTAAAACCATAATGGAAAAGCTGATTTTTCTGAGAAATTTAAATATATGAAAATATTAAAAAATTGAAAAAATAGCATCAGTAAAATAAAAGGTAAACAGAAATCAGGAGAACACAATATCTATGAGGGTCAATGAGTAAACTAAATCATTAACTATCTCAATTAAATTAATACAAACTTGAACCCCATTAAGTTAGTAGGAAAAATAATCTGGGTTAAGGAAAGAGTTTACAGAAATAAGACACAAAATTGCCTAAAATCAAAATTTTTAAATATTCAAACTCTTACTGTTCAAATACATCATGTAAAACTATTAAGATCTCCAATGTCAACTCTGACAAGATTGAATGCTGGCAAGAACCTAGAGAAAGAGGTACACAGAAACCACCTGTGAGTGTGTTAATAGGTAATGTAGACATGCCTATGATTAAAATACTCTTTTGCTCATCATTTCTTCCTGCATTTTATTCTCTATTTCATTCCTTCTCCCAGAATTGCATCCCCAGTGTCCTGCCAGCAGTATATTCAGCTTTTGTTTAAAAGATTTTCATTTCAGGGCACCTGGGTGGCTCAGTCATTGGGCCTCCTCCTTCAGCTCAGGTCATGGTCCCGGAGGCCTGGAATCGAGCCCTGCATCTGACTTCCTGCTCTACGGGAAGCCTGTGTCTCCTTCTCTCACTCCCCCTGCACGTGTTCCCTCTCTAGCTATGCTTCTCTTGTCAAATAAATAAATAAAATCTTAAAAAATGAGCACAACCTTTTAATTTCACCCTCAAACTTGAATTGTCATTGATTAAAATTTTTAGATATTCTATGTTGGAAGTATATTTTCCTTAGTAGTATAAGGGCTAAAGTCTCTGGTGTCTTCCTTGTTTTCTTAAAATTTGTTTATAAAAATTTACCAAAGCACAGTAAATTTGAAAGAATTATGCAATGAATACCTTATATCTATGCTTATCCATCCCTCTAGCCACCCATAAGTCCATCTTATTTTTGATGCATTTCTAACTATATTACGCACATCAGTACTTCCTTTGCTCTTTTAATGAGGGATCCTAAGGGAAACATTCTATCCTCACTCCAGAGAATCGGTCTTCATAAATAAAAGGTAGGGTGTTACTTATATAATGGGTAACTTGATAAAATATTCAACATTACACATATAAACTGATTATATTATTTGTAATATTGATCCTTTTTACTGTAATTTTCATATGTAAATATTCAAAAGCCAGAGTTTGGACCGGGCTATGGAAGAAAAATGGGAAAAAGAAAACAGGAAGGAAAATTTTCATTTAGTTAACATAGGTGATTTCTTTACTATTTTCTTTTCCTCCTTTCGATCTTTGTAACAAGAATTTTAAAAAGCAGGGTGGAAGCTTTACTGTTTTACAATCAAGACTTGATCTCATTTTGAGTGACATTATTTGAGTATAAAAGTAATGATTTTCTTTTAAACATCGGCTTTTCAAAGATTTTCTCTGATTTTATTACATCTAAAGGGCTGTGTTTTCCCTCTGCCCCAAGAGAAACAAATTTTCCATTTTATGAAGTCAGCGGGGAGCCAGACTCAATTTATAAAAATTAACTTCACAGGGAACTTATCCTAAGACTAAACTCTTGCCACATGAGGAAGTTACACTCTGGTAATCAAAGGCTCACTTGCAGAAACAAATTAACTCTCTAGCATTAAGAAACTAGTAAAAAACAAACAAACAAACAAATAAACAAACAAACCGCAAACTGGGAAAATAATGAGTTCTATTTTCCCTGATTAAAAAAGAGGACGCTTGTCAGATTGATCATATCTGACAGTTTAGGAACATAGTGTTTCTCACAGTCAGTGTGCAAGATAAGCCTCTGGGGGTCTGATAGGAATATATTAAAACTTTTATTTGCACCTATTTCTCATCACATTTCTTATATCAATGTTTCTGTGTAGAGTTTAAAAGCAGATAATAGAATAGTATAGTACCATACGTATTTAACATGTAAATAAACATACGTACATTGAGGAGGCATGCCCAGAAGCACTTTCCTGGTGTGAGGGTCATGAGCTAAGTGTTTGAATTCCACTCCAAGACATCTAGAAGAAAAATAGAGAAGCAGCAATTCTATACAGCTTGCAGTGCATTCCAAATGCTACAGCATTTCCGAATCTTGCCATTCTATATATTGAAAAAAGTAGTGTTACTTAGGAAAAATATTCTGCATTCAGAATTAATTTTTCAGACAAATTGATTGTGTTTAATGTCTTCTGTTTTCTAATTACCTGTTGTATGTTTTGCTCAATAGAAGGACAATGGAAGAATGTTAAATAGTGATCTTGCAATGTAAATAGGAATCTTGGTCATCAAACAATCCCAGTGGTAAATTATCTCAGTGTACTTAGTGGGCTATACTTTTCTGAAAGCTTTAAAGAAGAATTTTTGTATATATATATATATATATATATATATATTTTGTTGTTGTTGTTGTTGTTGTTTTGAAAATAACAATGTAAGAAGAAATCTAGGTAAAGAGTCTTCCCTTTTAATCCTGTAACATAATTTTCCTGTATTATGAATCCATTTTATAAGAAATTATAAGAAATTAATTCCATGTTTCATTGGTACTAAGGCACATATTCTTTTTAATAATTTAATATATTGAAGATGGAGTCCCTATTATAATTTACGGCACCTTAAGATTATTGTTGGTAGGGGTATCTGGGTGGCTCAGTCAGTTAGGCAATTGTCTTCATTGGGTCATGATTCTGGAGTCCTGGGATCAAGCCCCACATCCAGCTCTGTGCTCAGGGGGGAGTGTGCTTCTTCCTCTGCTCCTCCCCCACCCCAGTTCTCTCTCTCTCTCTCTCTTTCTCTCACTCTCTTTCAAATAAATAAATAAAAATATTTTAAAAAATTGTTGTAGGGAGGTAGCCATTATAATTTAATTTCTTCAGCATGTGCAAGCATGTAAAGTGTCAACATCAAAACTTTCAGAATGGACAACAACATCTCGAGAGAGAACACTAAAGAGTGGTGTGCTCTCTAAGCAATTGTTGCTTCATTAATGCTCTTGATGACTTAATCCATATTTGAATAATACATGGACTTGATGACCCTCAGGTGGAAGCAATTCAGGAAAATCCAGACTCCAGAGGGGAAGAAGCTTCAGCAACACTTTAATTGACTTATTTAACTTTTACTTTCTTCCCCATGCATGTCCAAGAGAGATATACAATAAAAGTATAGACTTAAGGATAAAAGTTCTTTCAATAAGTATAAAAAAAATTCTAAATGATAAGAAAGTATTGTGTCCTTTAATTGGAAGCATATTTTCTTCCCTATTACAACACAAAATAATGATTGTACAAGCAACAGTATCTTAGTCTTGATGAAACATTACACCCACTATAACACATATGCTCTAGGTAATCAACGAAAAACAGACCTGGCATTTGGTCTTAATTTTTTCGCTTTCTTATGCTCTTTTCAGTTTCAGTTAATATATGTTAATCTGAGCTGCTGCCGCACACTGCTCCCTATGTCTCTTATTTTGAGTATTGGGAAGAAAAATAAACAGAGTAATGTACAGCATAACACTCCCCCTTAAGAGGCAGCGATACATAATATTAAAATCAGGCAATAAACACACTTACATAATGCAAACAACATCAAAAGGACACCACAGAATCTTTTGAAACCAACAATAAACCATATCATGAGTGATAACCTAAGATGTAATAGAAAACAAATTTCACAAAATATTTGGAAATTAGTATCATAGAAGTGAATGTCTCTGAGTAGATAGCTATTGTTGCAGATCTTATGGGCATACGAATTAATGTCCCATAGTTGTTGCAAATAGCAAACTGGAAATCCTGGCATGCAAGCTTCCATAAGGATTTGGAGAAATTGATCCCAACAATTTTCAGCTCCCAACCTTAAGATGCTCATGGCACAACATCTTATGTGATTTAAAGGTATTGGGTATGCCGTCTGTCCACATTGGGCATCAGCAGTATATCCATCATCTCTGCACTCATAGGATCTCTTCAGGTCCAGTAACTCTGGATCTCCTTTGATACATTTGGGGATCATGCTCTTGGGCTGGGCTGTGAATGCCTGGACTCTGAGCCTAGTAAGCTTGATCTCTTCAAACCAACCACCAGACACCTGGCACACAGCCAAGATGCTGGCACACTTCTCTGTTTCTCATGTTCCTTCCAAGCTAGGGAAGAAAACTCTTCTCTTCCTCATTCTTCTCAAGTCATTCTCTTTTAACCCTAAGTCTTCTGAGACACCTACCACTTTTTCCAAATAGTTTTGGTTTTTACAAAAGCTAGAAAATCCTTAGACTTACAGAGATTCTGAATTATAAAAGGGCTGTGGTAGCCACTTAGAAGGAAGGGAGTGCTAGGAAGAACTAAGGTTGACACACACCAGTTACAAATTTTTGTGCCACATCCGTCCCAGACTTCCTCACCTTCAGCCAGGGAATTCCTGGAAATTTTCCATTAATTGCAACAATGTCCAAGAAAAATGCAGGCCAATAGTAGTCACTATGCATGGAATGCATTTTCTCGCAGACTATATAGACTTGCCCAAACCACAGAATAAATGACAGGTCAATTATGTTTGTTATCATAGAAAGTGCTAAGTCGCTAAAATATTTTTAGGGAAAATTTCAGATGGGGAGGTCTTTGTTATGCATTGTCTAAATGTGAATCCTGTCTTTTTAAGCCCTAGTAGTGAAAGTCTGTACTTTGCATCATTTTAACACTATAATGCTGGAGTGAAACAACCAGGGAAAATAGTGCAGTGTGAGAAGGTTGTAGAGTGCCAGTTTATGAGTTTGTTTATTCTGCAGAAATTTTACTGCTGCTCAAACTGACTGCTTCTTTAGTGCCTTAAATCACACAGCATAATCTGTGGACTCAAGATCAGAACAATAAACTTCACTGAATTTACAGGCTCAGGAGAACAGCATTCAATAGGGCCTTTTATTATGACCCTATCCTGACAATGTTTTTCTGACTTTCATTGCCTCAGGAATTCATAGAAGAGATGTCAAAGCAGTATGTTGTTTTGAGTGTGGGCCCTACCCTCACTGTCAATCATACCAAATATTGAAGAAAAGGATTCAGATAGGAAAAGACAACATGGAGGAACCTCTAAGGTGGGTGCAGGGAATTGTTCCATTACTTGTGAACAGCCACATTTTGAAAAAAGAAATGTAGAGTCCTTTAATCAATACTTCTACTTTTCTTACTTATAGACACTTATTATTCATCATGGGTGTTGATGAGTCAAATGAGTCAAATACACAGATGAATTATACAAGAAAATACAGAATCTAGTATGGAGAAAGCAGGAGAGTATAATTTAGAGTGGCTTCCCAGATTTTATGTGTGTCTATGAAGAAAAACTTTAAAATCTTCCTTCCCCTACCTAATTACTAATTAACATTGTATACATATATATACACACACTATTGATTAATGTTAGAGGAGTTATACAATATATAATAGAAATGAAAAGGAAAGTGTGTGAAATTAAAAAAAATGATAAGGTATTTCTAATAATTTTCACTGGTCAGTGGCTTTGAATTCAATGAAACCTGAGTTTGGGGCACCTGGGTGGCTCAGTGGGTTAAAGCCTCTGCCTTCAGCTCAGGTCATGATCTCAGGGTCCTGGGTCTGAGGCCCGCATCAGGCTCTCTGCTCAGCGGGGAGCCTGCTTCCTCCTCTCTCTCTCTGCCTGCTTCTGCCTACTTGTGATCTCTCTCTCTTGCCTCGGCCTGCGAGGCAGTCAACGGGGTCCGCCGAGACACCTGTAACGGATGAAAGGGATGGGACAGGAGGCGCGAAAGAATGGCAGCAAGACAGGATTCTGATCAAGCTGCAAAGTTTATTAAAACACGAAGGGGTTATATAGGCAAGGGATAGGGGAAGTATGCCCGATAGGTTGCTTTCAGGCGTGCTCTTGTACGTGCTCTTGT
>PITA01034160.1:0-11945 GCA_004023965.1 Spilogale gracilis | reverse complement strand
GGAACTAGGGTAATCTAGGGAGGGAAACGAAACAACAGAGACTTTGGACACAGAAACAAACTGAGGGACTTGGAGGGAGGGGGGTGGAGGGATGGGAGAGCCTGGTGGTGGGTACTGGGGACACCTAAAGCGTGGAGCACTGGGTGTGGGGAATGGGGAATGAATCTTGGAACACTGGAAAAAAAATTTTTAGTAACAATTAAAAAAAAAAGAAACTGAAGGAAACTTTTTCTAAAAAAAAAAAAAAGAAAGGCTGACTTTTTAAGCAAAAGTTTAGAAGCCTTCGAGTGGGGGGACTCCAGGCTGGCTCAGTCAGTAGACCACGTGGCTCTTGATCTCGGGGACTGTGAGCTGGAGCCCCACGTTGGGCGTAAAGATGACTTAAAAATAAAATCTTTAATTAAAAAAAAGAAATCTTCGACGAACATGGGAACAAAACCACATTTGCACCCTAACTTTCAAACGAAAGAACGTAAAGCAGTAATCAGGCACTCTCTGAATCCCGCAGTAAGTATTTGTGAGACCAGATGGGTGTCCAGTCAGCGCAAGGAGATAGCAGGGCATCCTTGTCGCAGAGCACGTCTCTGTGCCCACTTGCAAGTGGACCTTTGCCTGAAAATGAACCATAGCGTGGACACCACGAGATATAATCAGTTGAATAAGGCTCGCCTCAGCCCTTTCTGGTTTTCTGCCTTCCTTCTTTCCTTTTCCTTCAGTCCTTTTAAACGCTGTAGTTTTATTCTCCTCAGGTATCCACAGGGGCAGAGCTAATCTTGTCCTTTTGTTTGTGTCTGTTTTTCTAAACCGGATACACCTTTGTTCTGTAAAGAGACAACAAGGTAGCATGGACACTGTCACCTTCCTCCTTCTGTCCTTTAGTCACTGGATCACCTCCCCAAACGTAACCCCTGTGACCAGTTTCTTGTGTATCTTGGAGAAATATCCTATGCATTATCAAAATGTCTGTCAATATATGGTTATATATAGTTATATATATCTTTTTTTGGCTTCATATAAATAGTAGCATTCTCTACACCATCTAAAGGTTCCATTTTTACCTGAAAATCATTCCTGGGGGTCTTTCAATATCAAGGTAACTGGAGGAGCCTCATTTGAGGAGTGATATCATCCTGTATTTGGCTAGCCAACTCTTTTAAAAAAAAGATTTTATTTAATTATTTGACAGAGAGAGATCACAAGTAGGCAGAGAGGCAGGCAGAGAAAGAGGGGGAAGCAGGCTCCCTGCTGAGCAGAAAGCCCCACAGTGGGGCTCGATCCCAGGACCCTGAGACCATGACCTGAGCTGAAGGCAGAGGGTTAACCCTCTGAGCCACCCAGGCGACCCTGGCTAGCCAACTATTGATAGATATGTAGGTTGCAGATGATCGATTACTGTTACAAACAAAGCTGCAATGTATATCTTTGTTTACAGATTATCTCGCACAGGTGTGAGTGTATCTGCCGGATGACTTCTTAAAGGAGGAGTTGCTAAGTCAAAGGGATGAGCAACTTCAATTGTTATAGATATTGCCAATTTGCTCCCCATAGAGGTTATGGGAATTTACATGCCAGCCAATAATAAATGCATGCAGCCATTTTTCCACACCCTTGTAAACACAGCGTATTAGTTTTCTATGCCTGCATAACAAATTACTTCAAACTCAGTGCTTAAAACAACACCCATTTATTAGCTTGCAGTTCTGTAGGTCAGAGATCTGGTGCAGCATCGCTGTGTTCTTCCTGCTCAAGGTATTATAAGGTTAAAATTGAGGTGCTGGCCAGACTGAGTTCTTGTCTGGAGACTCTAGGGAGATAACTTCTTCCAAGCTTGTTTTTGGTGAATTTCAGTTCCTTATGGTTGTAGGACTGAGTGGGGGAGAAGTTGTGTGTACACCAGGGGGTGGAAATTCAGGGAATCATCTTAGAATTCTGCCTGCCACACATAGTGTTATGAAACTTTTTGATCTTTGCCAATGTGAACGATCAGAATGGAATTTATTGGGTATTTCTCTTACTATGCTTGCAAATATTTTCTTTTAACTTTTTATTTCTTTTTTTTTTTATAGAGAGAGTGCATGTGCACAAAACACATGCAAGGTGGGGAGAAGGGCAGAGAAAAAGGGAGAGAGAACCTTTTTTTTTCTTTAAAGATTTTATTTATTTATTTTCCAGAGAGAGAGAGAGAGAGAGAGAGAGAGAGAGAGAGAGAGCGCACAAACACAGGCAGGAGGAGTGGCAGGCAGAGGGAGAAGCAGACTCCCTGCCAAGCAAGAAGCCAGATGTAGGGCTTGATTCCAGGACACTGGGATCATGGCCTGAGCCCTAAGGCAGGGGCTTAACTGGCTGAGCCACCCAGGAATTCGGGAGAGAGACAATCTTTAGCAGGCTCCCGGCTCA
This sequence comes from Spilogale gracilis, assembly GCA_004023965.1. NCBI lineage: Eukaryota > Metazoa > Chordata > Mammalia > Carnivora > Mephitidae > Spilogale > Spilogale gracilis. Next base: position 9,548 of record PITA01034160.1, on the reverse strand, counting down.
GCATGGACCCGACAGAGGGTGGGGAGGGTAGCAGGGTGTGGAAGGGCTTGATCTCATGGTCTGAGATCATGACCTGAGCCAAAATCAAGATTTGATGTTTAACTGACTAAGCCACCCAGGTGCCCTGCAAATATTTTCATATATTTAAGATTCGTTTCCATTTCTTTTTGGATGAATGCTTTCCACTTATATTCTTTGCCCTTTTTTCTACTGAGTTCTTGTGTTTTTTTCTTTTTTCTTTTTTTTTCTGTAAAGATTTTATTCATTTGTCAGAGAGAGCACAAGCAGGGAGAGCAGCAGTTAGAGGGAGAAGCAGGGTCCCCAATGAGCAAGGAGCCCAACATGGGACTTGATCCCAGCATCCTGGGATCATGACCTGAGCTGAAGGCAGACACTTAACCGACTGAGCCACCCAGGAGTCCCTCCCTTTTTTTTTTTTTTTAATTAGAAAAGCTCTTTATATGTTGAGAATATTTCCTATGTTTTGTTTTTTTTCACCTACTCCCTCTTACCTTAATGACTTTGTCCTACTTACTTTACCTGGAACCCCGCCCTCCTTCTTCAGCCTTCTGAGACATCATTCATTCTTTACAGCCCAGAATTCAAACCCGTATTACTAATGCCATACTAATACACACCCCTCAAGTCCTCTCGACTCTTTTCTTGTGTCATTCTATGCTTTATGTTTGTTGGTTAATCTTAGCGCCCCAGCTGGGATGTTGAGGTTTTTTTACTCCAGGGATCCAAGAAGATTCAAGTGTAAGACTGAACATGTAGAATGCACAAAACTAATATCTATGAACTGATAAATGGATGCCTTGAAACGGAACTTAAAAATTTCAGACTTCCTCTACACATTTCCTATGTTCATTGTTTTTTGTTTTTTTTTTTTAAAGATTTTATTTATTTGACAGAGAGAAACACAGCCAGAGAGGGAACACAAGCAGAGGGAGTGAGAGAGGGAGAAGCAGGCTTCCCGCCGAGCAGGGAGCCCGACGTGGGGCTCGAACCCAGGATTCTGGGATCATGACCTGAGCTGAAGGCAGCCGCTTAATGACTGAGCCACCCAGGTGCCCCTCCTATGTTCATACACCTCAGATAACCCTGTCTTTGTAACTTCCATCCGTTTTTATAATTTTTTTAGGTTTATTTAATTTTTTAATGTAATCTCTATGCCCAACATGGAGTTTGGACATACAACTCTGAGGTCAAGAGTTGCATGCTGTTCTGACTGAGCCAGCCTGGTGTCCCCATTTTTATAATTATTAAATTATATTAATATTTTAATATTATATTAATATATTAGATATTAGAGCATGTTACTGGGTAATCTGCCATGTAATCTCATTTTTTCTGTTAGTTTCTCTTTGGCATGGCATAGTTAGTGAAATTTGTCTCCAAATTAATAATTTTTTTAAATTTGATTTTAAATTAAGATTTTATCAAAGATGTGTTTTCTTTTCTTTTTAAAGATTTTGTTTATTTATTTGACAGAGAGTGAGATCACAAGTAGGCAGAGAGGCAGGCAGAGAGAGAGGAGGAAGCAGGCTCCCCGCTGAGCGAGAGCCCGACGCGGGCCTCGATCCCAGGACCCTGAGATCATGACCTGAGCTGAAGGGAGAGGCTTTAACCCACTGAGCCACCCAGGCGGCCTCTTTTCTTTTCTTTCTCTCTCTATTCAGTGTGGAGCCCAACGTGGGGCTTGAACTCATGACTCTGAGATCAAAATCTGAGCTGAGATCAAGAGTCAGATGCTTGACTGACTGAGCCACCCAGATGCTACCCATTCATTTTTTTAAGAGAGTTAATTTCATGATGAATCAGGGCAGTCATCCTTCTCTTTTCTTTCTTCTCCATGCCCAGCATAGGGCTTGAACTCCCCTCCTCAAGGTCGAGAGTTGCATGGTCTACTGAGTGAGCCAGCCAGGAGCCCCTCTTTCCTGCTTTCTTTTCTTTTTTTTCTTTATAAGTATATTCTTTTTTTAAAAAAAGATTTAATTTTTTATGTGACAGAGAGAAACACAGCTAGAGTGGGAACACAAACAGGGGGAGTGAGAGAGGGAGAAGCAGCTTCCCGCCTAGCAGGGAGCCTGATGCAGGGCTCAATCCCGGGTCTCCGGGATCATGACCTGAGCCGAAGGCAGTCGCTTAACCAACTGAGCCACCCAGGTGCCCCTTTCTTGCTTTCTTAATGAGCATGAAGTAGGCAGGCCAAAGGTTGGTTCACAGCTTGGCAACATCATCAGAACCCAGTTCCTTCCCTCCTTCCATCTGTGACCTGGTCTTCATATTCAGTTTTGCTCTGAACAATAACAAGATTGTTGATGTGGCTCAAAGAGTCACATATACATACTGCATCATTCAGGAAGAAAAAGAGAATTCTCCTCCTGTGGCTCTTTTTTAAATTTTGCCTGGGGTGGTGGTGGGGGGCAGGGGGTAGTTCAAGATGGACTTCCTTTTATGTCTCATGGGCCAGAACTAGGTCACACGAACTACCAGCTATCAGGGAAGGTGGGAAAGCAAGTATCTGGCATTTTCACCCTCTATAATGAAAAAGAAGTTTGGAAATGGGTAGCCAACCAACAGCATGGGTCTGTGAGGGTGTTTCGACTGCAAGTGACAGAAGACTCGATTTAAAATGGCTTAAACAATGCTAGGGTTTGTCATCTCATATAGGCCAGGGAATTCCAGGTTGGGTAATTCACTGACTCAGTGATACCAGCAAAGGTCCAAGCCCTTTCTACCTTTCTTCTGTGTTATCCTTAATTGTTGGCTTTGGTCCTCTGACTTTCTCCTCATGGTCATAAGAGGGCTGCAGCAGCAAGGATCGCAGAGCATCAATGGGATTAAAGAGAGAACATTCTGGGGGCACCTGGTTGACTCAGTCGATAGAGCATGTGGCTCTTGATCTTGGGGTTGTAAGTTCCAGCACCGTGTTGGATATAGAGATTACTTAAAAAAAATAAATGATCGTAAAGAAAGAAAAAGAGAATGTCCTGTCTCCCCCCCTTTCTTTTTTTATTCCAGTGTGGTTAGCATACACTGTACATCCATTTCAGGTGTACAATATAGTGATTCAAAAATTCTGTACATTACTCAGCACTCACCATGCTAAGTGTCCTCTTAATCCCCTTCACCTATTTCACTCATCCCCCCACCCACCTCTGTTCTGGCAACCACCAGTTTGTTCTCCATATTTAAGAGTCTGGTTTTTTTGTTTATCTCTTTTTTCCCCCTTTGTTCATGTGTTTTATTTCTTAAATTCCACAGATGAGTGAAATAATATGGTAGTTGTCTTTCTCTGACTGACTTATCTCACTTAGCTTTATGCCCTCTAGATGTTGCAAATAATAAGATTTTTTTTAAGATTTTATTTTTTATTTATTTGAGAGAGAGAGCACAGGCCAGGGTGGGGCAGAGGCAGAAGGAGAAGTAGGCTCCCTGCTGAGCAGGGAGCCCAATGCGGGGCTCTATCCCAGGACCCTGGGTCACAACCTGAGCTGAAGGCAGATGCTCAACTGACTGAGCCACCCAGGTGCCCCAAGTTTTTATTCTTTTATGACTGAATCATATTCTATTGTGTATATATATATATATATAGCATATGTATATATATAATATAAGTATATATATATACCATATATATATAATATAAGATATGAATCTTCCTTATTCATTCCCCTCTTGATGGACACTTGGGTTGCTTTTGTATCTTGGCTGTTGTAAATAATGCTGCAATAAACATAGGGGTGCATATATCTTTTCAAATTAGTGTTTTGTATTCTTGATAAATACCCAGTAGTGGAATTACTGGATCATATGGTAATTCTATTTTTAATTTTTTGAGGGAACTCCATACTGTTTTCCATAGTGGCCATACCAGTTTGCATTCCCACCAACAGCAAATGAGGGCTCCTTTTTCTCTACACCCTTGCTGATACTTGTTTCTTGTGTTGTTGATTTTAGCCATTCTGACAGGTGAGGTGACAGCTCACTGTGGTTTTGATTTGCATCTCCCTGATGATGAGTGACATTGAGCATCTTTTCATGTGTCAGTTAGCCATCTGTATGCCTTCTTTGGAGAAATGTATATTCATGTCCTCTGTCCATTTTAAAATTGGTTTGTTTTTCTGGTGTTGAGTTGTATAAGTTCTTTATATATTTTGGATATTAGCCGCTTATCAGATATGTCATTTCCAAATAGCTTCTCCCACTTAAGGTGTTGTCTTTTTGTTTTTTTATTTTTATTTTTTAAAGATTGTATTTATTTATTTGACAACGAGAGAGGGAACACAAGCAGGGGGAGTGAAAGAGGGAGCAGGGAGCCCGATGTGGGGATGGATCCCAGGACTCTGGGATCATGACCTGACCTGAGCTGAAGGCAGACACTTAATGACTGAGCCACCCAGGTGCCCCTTTTTGTTTTGTGAATGGTTTCCTTCACTGTGTGAAAGCTTTTTATTTGTATGTAGTCCCAATAGTTTAATTTTGCTTTTGTTTCCTTTGCCAAAGGAGACATATCTAGAAAAATGATTCTATGGCTAATGTCAAGAGATTGCTGCCTATGTTTTCTTCTAAGAATTTTATGATTTGGGGATACCTGGGTGGCTCAGTCAGTTAATTGTTTGCCTTCAGTTCAGGTCATGATCAAGTCCCATGTTGGGCTCCTTGTTCAGCAGGGAGTCTCCTTCTCCCTCTGCCTGCCATTCCCCCTGCTCTTGCTCTTTCTCTGTCTCTATTTGGCAAATAAACAAATAAAATCTTAAAAAAAAGAATTTTGTGATTTCAGGTCTCACATTTAGGTCTTTAATCCATTTTGAATTTATTTTATGTATTTTGTAAGAAAGTGGTTCAGTTTCATCTACACGTAGCTGTCCAGTTTTTCCAACACCATTTTGTTGAGGAGAGACTGCCTTTTTCCCATTGTGTATTCTTGCCTTCTTTTGTCATAGATTAATTGACAATATAATTGTGGGTTTATTTTTGGGCTCTATTCTGTTTCATTGATCTATGTGTCCATTTTTTTTAAAAGATTTTATTTATTTGACAGAGAGAAACACAGCCAGAGAGGGAACACAGGCAGAGGGACTGAGAGAGGGAGAAGCAGGCTTCCGCCGAGCAGGAATCCCGATGTGGGACTCCATCCCGGGTCTCCAGGATCATGACCTGAGCCGAAAGCAGCCGCTTAACCAACTGAGCCACCCAGGCGCCCCATCTCTATGTATCCATTTTTATGCCAGTACCATACTGAGTGTGTGCCCCTACTGTATTTTGATTACTACAGCTTTGTAGTATATCTTGAAACCTGGAAATCTGATACCTCTAGTTTTGTTCTTTTGCAAGATTGCTTTGGCCTTTTGGGGTCTTTTGTGGTTTCATACAAATTTTAGGATGATTTGTTCTAGTTCTGTGAAAAATGTATTGGTATTTTGGTAGGGATTGCATTAAATCTGTAGATTGCTTTGGGTGGTATGGATGTTTTAACAATGTTGGTTCTCCCATTCCATGAGCATGGGATATCTTTCCATTTGTTTATGTCATCTTCAGTTTCTTTCGTCAGTGTTTTATAGTTTTCAGAGTATTGCTCTTCTACCACCTTGATTAAGTTTATTCCCAGATTCCAAAATTTTATGTATTTATATATTTATTTCTAAGGTTTTGTTTGTTTATTTGAGCCTGATACAGGGCTCGATCCTGGGACTCCAGGACCATGACTTGAGCCGAAGGCAAATGCCTAACTGACTGAGCTACCTAGGCACCCCATGTATTTATTTTTTTAGTGCAACTGTAAATGGGATTGCTTTCTTTATTTCCATTTCTGCTACTTCATTATTAGTATATAGAAATGCAATGGATTTCTGCATATTAATTTTGTATCCATTCCTATCCTTTTTCCTTTTTTTAAAAAGATTATTTTATTTATTTATTTGACACAGAGAGAGAGATCACAAGTAGGCAGAGAGGCAGGCAGAGAGAGAGAGAGAGGAGGAAGCAGGCTCCCCACTGAGCAGAGAGCCCGATGCAGGCCTCGATCCCAGGACCCTGAGATCATGACCTGAACCAAAAGCAGAGGCTTTAACTCACTGAGCCACCCAGGCACCCTCCTATCCTTTTCTTAAGAGTGAGAAGTCTCTTAGAAACTTCACAACAGACTTCTCAGTTTCATTGACCAGTATTGTGTCACCTGTTCATTAGTAAACCAGTCATCATCAAAGGGAATAAATTACCAAGATTGGACTAGTCAGGATTCTCTCTCTGGGGAAGATAGGAGTCCCAACACTCTTGAAGTAGATACGACTGACATATACTTAACTGAAATCAGAGTTCTGTTAGCAAAGAAGAAGGAGGGATGGCTGCTGGGGAGGCAGCAAATAATGTCTGCCACACCTTCATTTTTTCCCTGGAGTATATAATTGCCTTGATTTTTTATTCACCTATTTTTAAAAGGTATGAATATTTATTGTGGCTCTATCAAATTCTAGGCACTATTCTGGGTATTGGGTATTTTTCTTAAATAAGAAAAACTTAGTTTTGGCTTTATGGACTTTACAACAAGATCATACAAGTTGGGGATATTGGCCAATGGGTAGTTTCTTAAAGTGCCATTGGCAATGGTCTCCTGCAATTTTCATTTTGGGTCTACGTGTACTTGTTTGAAGAATGCAGCTTGTTCAACAATTACTTATTCTTCTTTAAAATTTGAAACATTTTTTGGCCTGTCTCTGAGTAGTTCATTTGAATTCTTAAGAGAGTCTTTATAGTTTCAGTTGTCAGTTATTTTTCAGATTCCTCAAACTGGATAATCAAAAGAACAATCTTACTTCCTTAGATGTGGAAGGATCAATATTCTTATTTTCTCATGATGAGCACTTTTAGGTACATTCAGTCATTCCTGGTTTGAAGATAATGTTCCTTTTGACTACTATTTTCATTGAGAGATAGTAGAAGGATGAGGTCGCACTATGATATAGAAGGAAAAGTGATTTTTCAAAGATTCCATGCTTTTTTCAGATTATCCTCTTCAGGACTCTGCCCTCTTCCCTATTGAAATAAGAATAATCGGGGTGCCTAGCTGGCTTAATTGGGAGAGCATGCAACTCTTGATCTTGGGGTTCTGAGTTCCCGCCCCACATTGGTGTAGAGATTATTTAAAAAAAATGTAAAAAAGGGGCGCCTGGGTGGCTCAGTTGGTTAAGCGACTGCCTTCGGCTCAGGTCATGATCCCGGAGACCGGGGATCGAGTCCCACATTGGGCTCCCTGCTCAGCGAGAAGCCTGCTTCTCCCTCTCTCACTCCCCCTGCTTGTGTTCCCTCTCTGGCTGTGTTTCTCTCTGTCAATAAATAAAATCTTTAAAAAATGTAAAAAAAAAAAGAAATTGGAATAATCAATAGATGCTGTCAAGATTTGTGTATGCTATCATTAGCACTCGTCCCCTGCAGAAGCTACAAAATTTCAGAAGTTTTCCTCTCTCCTAAACTCTGCTACAACTTTGTAACTTTTGCTTCTCCAAAGTCAGTATTTATATTTTGAGTAAACATGCCAGTAGTCTTAGGAGCATGTTTTTTATGGCTCATAGCAATGAAAACATTTACTTAATCAGTCAACTCCCATGGTAGAATGTAAAGTTCAAGAGCTTTCACATTAACTGTGGTGTTTTCATGAGATATTTTAGTAATGGTAGGGACAACTTTTTTGTTGGAATTTCGATAAATCTATGGGATGAAGTTTCACCCAGTGCCATTGGCTCATTTTTATGAGGCTGTGGAGTAAACCTTTCCACAATTGTTCCACTTTTTGCTGGTGCCGATGAAAAATGTTGGTTTTAACTTTGTGAAAATTGCTGTGTACTACGATCTGAAATCATGGCCGTGTTGGGGAGGGGGTAATCCATTTAAAAGAGGACTGTTTTTTCTCACTATAAAAGAATTCTTGCATTTTACTAGAAACATTTTATGCAAATGTTCTTGATAAACATAATAGAACCTGTAGAACCAGTGGGGAACTGATGATTCTTTGGTGGGGTTTGTAAAGTCCAATTTCCCACTGTAAAGAACATTTTTCTACTGAGTACATATGATAGGAAGTTAACTTTGTAAAATTACATGTTTTTCTCATGTCTTTTGCACTCATTTTGACACCAAAATTAAAAATTGCATTTAAATGTTCCCTCTCACTCTTCAAACAGCCTGGAACTGTTGACAAATTAGCCCATCTGATTCAGGCACACCCCCAGCATGGAAAACCATGGAATATTCCATGGGTGCCCAGGCTTCCAGTTGGTGAGTTGCTCAATCCTTCCCAGCTTTGCACTTGGCTTTGTCCTTCTGCATTCCAGCTCCTGGCACTGGGTTTTCTGTCTTGGGTCCAGTCTTGCTTTTACCCTTCGGTCTCCTCAAATGATCTTGGCCACCGCAGGCCTGGCACTCATGGGGCCCACTGTGCTTGGCTTTGCTCCCAGCTCTTCCTGCTTTACCTGTGTCCTCTAGGTGCCCTGCTCTGGCCTGGCCTCAGAATTGGAGCCCCCTGTGCTGGACTGCCTGGCCACTTTCACCAGGGCAGGAAATGCCCTGTGTTGTAGGAATAAGGATGCAGCGGCTTGTTGGGTCCCACAGCCTGCCCTTGGGGTGCGCACCATCACTCCCCCATACACATGTGCCCTGGCTGAGAACAGGCTTGGACACCCACTCCTGACTACTGAGCATCCATGGGGAGCCACCTGTTGGACTTCTTGAAGGACCTACCCGATCCCCGCTGTCACAGCCTGATCAGACACACCTTGGAACTTGCACTCGACAGACTTCCATTTATCTGGTCCAGCGAGCCAAAGGCAGTCGCTTAAGCCCTGTTTATCAAAAAAACCTTTCTACCTCTACAGGCCTCCTCTATCTGATTTCCCATCTGTGCTGCAGTTTTTACAGAGCTGTGGCCTTCTCTGAATACTTCCTGTACGCCAGGCATAGCACTAAGGGTTTTGCACAGATTATCGCCTTAAGCCTAGTTATAACCCTATGATATAGGTACTGTGTTCAGCCCATTTCACAGTTGAGGGAACTGAAGCTTCCAGAGTTTCTGTCCCTGGGCCACAGTCACCCAGCTTTCCAGTTCATCCTCCACAAACAGACTGAATGACTCACATGGCCCGATGCTAACTCACCATCCAGGTAAATGGGTAACCTGTAACATTCCATCCCTTGGTCATCAGAGCTTTCATCCCTATTGCCTCTGAGCCTGACCATAACATTAGCTGCCTATTCATATCTAGCAAGATATTTCCTTGCACCAGTAGGACAGACCCCCGGTCAGATTTAGTGGGGTACTGTACACTGTGGGAAAGAGGCATTTATACCATGGGCTGGCAGACATTGGATCCAAGGGAAGCAGTCAGAGAAAACAGCCTAAGACTCTCATTCCACCCTCGCAGCTTCAGCTCCCTCTGTTGAAAAGTTGAAGGGCACTTTCTTTTTTTTTTTTTTATGATTTCCTAGAGCATAAGTCTTTATTTATTTATTTATTTATTTATTTATTTATTTATTTATTTTATTGTCAC
>PITA01034159.1:0-11955 GCA_004023965.1 Spilogale gracilis | reverse complement strand
GGCAGAGGCTTTAACCCACCAAGCCACCCAGGTGTCCTGATTTTAGACTTTTAGTACAAAGTGATCTGGAGAAGATTTTTTGGGGCTGAAACTTTTTGAGGATATGTAAGTCATTGAGCCATGAACATGGTTATGTAGAATTTTCCCACCTGGGAAATTTTCAGCCATTCTGTACTTAAATAAGCTCACCCTCCCACCACTGGCTTGCCTTCTCTTTTCCTTCTGGGACTCTGATAATGTGGAGATTAGTTCTCTTAATATTATCCATAATTTATGTAGGCTTTCTTCACATTTTAAAAATTTCTTTTTCTTCTCTGGATAATTTAAAATAACTTATCTTTAAATTCATTGATTTCTTTTTTCCTTTTGTTTGTTCGATCCTGTCTGCTGCTAAAGTTTTCTATGGAATTCTTTGGATCCATCATTGTATCCTTTAGCTCTGGGATTTCTGACTTTTATTATTATTATTATTATTATTATTATTATTATTTAATGGTTTTTCTTTGTTGAACTCATACTCTTCATGCATTGTTTTTCTAATTTTGTTCAGTTGTCAATTGGTTTTTAATGTATTTCACTGAATTTCTTTAAGAGAATTATTTTTTTGTCTGAGAATTCATAGCGCCAGTTATTAGAGCTTTGTGTTTTCTTTAGTGGTGTCACATTTACTCAATTCTTTGTGATCCTTGTATCTTTAGTATCCATGCACTTGTGGAAGGGGTCTTGTCTTCTAGGCTTTTTCAGTGTCTGGGTAGGATTGTTGACTTATGTCTCTGCCCTAGTAGGCCATAGGATGTGCTGTGCATCTACCTATCATCTCTGGCTAGGCTTCCTGATTTGGAAAAGCTGGTGGATATGTTCAGCATTGAGCGGAGCCAGTAATTTACTTCCCTATCCAGGTGGGGCTCTAGAATGGGCTGTGTATGGCCAGGATGGCCTATCGGCTAGAGACCCAAATTAAACAGTACTAACGATCAAGCTCCATGGTCAGACAGAGCCATAGATTCGGGTCTGTTGATGAGCAGAGCTGCTTGTTGTGATCTTTTATTCAAGTGCTGCTGCCAGAAGGAACACAGTCTGCCAAGATTTGTGTGCTGGTTATTGTGAGTCCCATCTCCTTCTCCATCTCTAACTGATTCCCCAGTGATCCCTGTGAAGCAGTATCTATCTGGGCTACTTGTGCCAGAATGCTGGGGAGGCTGGGGAGCCACCTTAATTCTGCTTTTCTTGCTGGAGAAATTTTAGGCCCAGTGAGACTCGTTAGTGTGGTGCTATGCTGGTCTGGGGGATGTATGCTATGGTCAAAGTGAATCTGTTTCTCATTTCCTTCTTAGTTTGTTTTCTTGATTTTTGTATTCCATTGAGGTCTTCTGCCTCTGGGTTTTTAGGATCTTCATAAATGTGTTTTGTCTATGCACAGTTGCGAGTTGTTCTTTCTGTGAGGGGGACTAATGTTAGAACCACCTATTTTGCCATCTTGCTGAAATCTGCACTCTCTTGGTCATTTTAAATAACTCCCTTAATAAATTACTTAAATTACCTTTATTTTATGGATAGATAAAAGGTATAGAAATGTGAATCATTCAGTATAAAATCCAAAGGAATAAATTTTATTTTTGCATTAGTTTGTGACTCTCTCGACTGTCCCTTGACATCTGCCATTGGGCCAGAGGTCATACGTAGTTTGAGAATCACTAGTAAGATTAATAAGACTGTGCAAAGCAGGTGCTGATAGAGTAAGATCATCCACGCCCCCCCCCCTTCCCCAAGTCAGGAGCTTTGATGGCTATTCTAGGATCCCATGATGCTAATTATTTTAGAATGTCTTCAAATTTTAATGCAAGATTTTCATTATCAATACTCCTTATTTAATGCATACCTGTCAATACTTAATATTTCTGTGATAATTATATATCTATTATTTCTTAACTCCAAATTTACCCTTCTCTGATATGCTCTATTGATATTGTTGTTGTTGCTGCAAATTATGTTTTTTTTATTCCTTTTTTAGCTAACTTGCTATTTCCTGCCAATAAGACACAGTACAGGAAGATATTAAGTAGAACTAGGGAAAAGGGACTATCTTTCCTTATTTCTGCTGTTCTCATGACTATAGTCCTAGCAGCGGCACATCTACTCAGCAGTAGGCATGGGCTTCAACCTTCATCTTTAGGAATTTCCAGCGCAAGCATCAGTGAAACTCTCCAGAAGCACCCCCAGCAGTTTGACTGCATCCTTCCTAGTCCACCGATGTCAGGGTACCATCTCAGTGCACCCCTAGATCACCAGCTGCTTCTTTGTTTCCCCAACCCTAGAAGTAGGAGTGGATTCTTGAAGTTGTTACCTCTGTTGTAGTTTGTGTTGTTTTGAAAAGGCTGATAAATTACATGAGCATTTAGTTGACTTGTTTCTAGCTACTTTTGGATTAGAGATTTAGGAAATAAATTTTTGCCAACAAATTATCTCAGTCCAGGGAGCTGTGGTTCCACGTACCTGGTTTATACATTACTCGATTTCTCTGCTTTATATGTTTTACTGATTTTCACAAATATGTAAAAAATTGTTAGCAATGTATCCAGTTGGACTCAGACCCATGGTACTTACCTGTAGGAAAGATCTTAGACTTATAACTGTGTTTCAGTGACAAATGAGTTCAGATAATTTATAGTTAGTTATTTCTGTTCTTCAAGAAATTAACCCCATGAATAAGTTCAGAATTCCATTCCATGACACACTGAATCCTAGTCAGAGACTGTGGTTCAGGTTAGGTTGACCAGAATTCTTCAGAAGGGTTATAAGGATCTTTAATTTTAAAAAGCATCTTTTTTTCTTAGTTTTATTGGATAAGTATGGAGCAAGGTAAACTTTGATGGGATGGACGAACTTAAACAAATTTCAAGAATGCTGTTGCCAACCAGCATTAATATCCCGAATAACTAAGAAGTAATGACCTCCTGCAGAGTCATACAGCTCTGCCACGTTCTCATTGCTTGGTTTTCTCTCTACCTGAATTTCCTAAAAATGAATTTCAAACTTTTGAAAGAGTTTTTTTTTTTTTTTAAAAACCCACTTTGATTCCCTTATATACTTAAAAAAAAACCCAGCTTTATTGAGGTATAACTGATATCTAATATATCTACTATCTAATAATTTGACAAATTTAAACATGTTTATATACCTACAGAACTATCAGCACAGTTAATAAAAAAAAAGCATTTCCATGAACTCCTGAATTTTCCTAGTGCTCCTTTGTAGTTCAAGCCTTCCATCATCCCCCTATCACCTAACATTCACTTACTTGCCATCATTATATATTAATTGGCAGTTTTTAGGTGCACTTGGGGGGCTCAGTGGTTAAGCCTCTGCCTTTAGCTCAGGTCATGATCCCAGAGTCCTGGGATCGAGCCCCGCATCCAGCTGCCCGCTCGGCAGGAAGCCTGCTTCTCCCTCTCTTACTCCTGCTGCTTGTGTTCCCTCTCTGGTTGTGTTTCTCTCTGTCAAATAAATAAAATCTTTAAAAAAATATTGGCAGTTTTTAGACTTTAAAATAAATGGAACTATATATTACATGTGCTTTTGTGGGAGAAAGGGATCTGGCTTCTGTCACTTAGCATATCCATTTGGAGAATTGCTCATGTTATATGTATCAATCATTTGATTCCTTTTTGTTTTAATTAGTAAGTAGAATTCTATTGTGTCATTTATACAATGGGCTTATTAATTCACTTATTGGCGCTCATCTGGCTTGTTTTGTAGCTTTTAGCCTTTAATAAAACATCTCAAACAGATAAATCTCCTAAGGACATTTGTGTATAAACAAGTCTTTGTGTAGAAATAGGCTCTAATTCCTTAATTTTTCATGTCTCTAGAAAATGCTATATCACATCATAGTTCTATGCTTAATTTTGCAAGATCCTGCTAGACAATTTTATAAAATGGTTGTACTATTTTATGTAACCACCAAGAGTTGTTCTACATCCTCACACACTTGATATGGTGGGTATTTTTGATTTTAGCAGTTCAAATGGAAGTTTTATGATAGTTTAAATTTGTACTTCACTGTTGACTAATGATGTTGAATATCTTTTGATATGTTTATTTGCTATCAGTAAATCTTCAGTGAAGTGTCTGTTGAAATATTTTGTGTTTTATAAAAATCCTGATATGTTTCTTCTTAAGTTTTTATTTTAATTCCAGTTAGCTAATATACAGTATTATATTAGTTTCAGGTGTACAATATAGTCATTCAACAGTATCACAAGTGAACTTCCTCATCCCTGTCATCTATTTAATGCAGCTCCCCATTTCCTCTCCTCTCTAACCATTAGTTTCTTTTCTATAATGGTTAGAAACTAACCATTAGTTTCTTCTCTCTAGTTATGAATTTGTTTCTTGGTTTGTATCTCTCTTTTTCCCTTTGCTTTTTTTAAAAAAAATTGTTTATTAAATTTCACATATGAGTGGAATTACATGGTATTTGTCTTTCTCTGACTGACTTATTTCCCTTAGCATTATACTCCCTAGTTCCATCCATGTCATTGCAAATGAAAATATTTCATTTTTTTATGGCTGGATAATATTCTGTTGTATATAGACCACATCTTCTTTATCTATTCATTAGCTAATGGACACTTAGGCTGCTTCCATATCTTGACTGTTGTAAATAAATTCTGCAGTAAACAGGGGTGCATGTATTCCTTTGAATTAGTGTTTTTGTATTCTTTAGGTAAAGATCCAGTAGTGTGATTTTGAGTCATGAGCTAATTCTGTTTTAAACTCCATACTGTTTTCCATAGTGACTGCACCAGTTTGTATTCTTATCACTAGGGCAAGAGGTCTTTTTTCTCCATGTCCTTGACAGCACTGTTTCTTGGGTTGCTGATTTTAGCCATTCTGACAGGTGTAAGGTGATATCTCATTGTATTTTTTTTCCATTGCAAGCATTTAGTCAACTTTTATTTTTTCCCCTTTTCTAAATTCAGATTCAATTAGTCAACATATAGTATATCATTAATTTCAGATGTAGTGTTCAATAATGTATCAGTTGCATATAACATCCAGTGCTTATCACATCATATGCCCTCTTTAATGCCCCACACCCAATTACCCCATCCTCCCTACCAACATCCCCTCTAGCAACCCTCAGTTTGTTTCCTTAGTTAAGCGTCTTTTATAGTTTGCCTCCCTCTCTGTTTTAAGGTTGCATTTGGTTTGCTGATATTTTTGTCGAGGACTTTTGCATCTATCTATGTTCATGAGAGATATTGGCCTGTTGTTCTCTGTTTCAGTGGTGTCTCTGTCTTGTTCTGGTAATGCTGGCCTCATAGACTGAATTTGGATTTTCCTTTATTTTCCGTTTTTTGGAATACCTGGAGAAGAATTGGTTATTAACTCTTCTTTAAATGGTAGAATTTGCCTGGGAAACTATCTGGTCCTGGAGCTTTTTTGGGAGAGGTATTTTGGTTATGGATCCAATTTCTTTGCTGGTAATGTTTGTTCAAATTTTCAATTTCTTCCTGTTTTAGTTTTGGGAAGTTATATGTTGCTAGGAATTTATTCATTTCTTCTAGATTATCCACTTTTTTGGCGTATAGTTGTTCACAGTATTAGTTTATAATTGTATTTCTGTGATATTGGTTGTTATTTTTCCTTTCTCATTTGTGATTTTATTTATTTGAATCTCTTTTCTTTTTTTCTTGATAAGTCTGGCTAGAAGTTTATCAATTTGATGGATTTTTTTCAAAGAAGCTGCTCCTGGTTTCATTGATCTGTTCTGTTGTTTTTGGTTTTATTTTAGTTTCTGAATAATTTATTTCTGCTCTAATCTTTATTATTTCCTTCCTTTGATGGTTCTAGGTTCAAGGTTCTATAATCTTGTTTGTTGTTATTTTTGTAGCTCCTTTAGGTGTAAGGTTAGGTTGTTTATTTGAGATTTTTCTTGCTTATTTAGATAGGCCTATATTGCTATAAACTTCCCTCTTAGAACTGCTTTTGCTGCATCCCAAAGGTTTTAGATTATTGTATTTTCATTTTCATTTTTTTAATTTCTTCTTTGATTTTTTGATTGAACCATTTGTTGGTTAACAATATGTTGTATAATCTCCATGTATTTGTGGTCTTTCCAGACTTTTTTCTATTGGTTGACTTCTAGTTTTATAGCATTGTGGTCAGGAAAGATGCATGGAATGAGTTTGATCTTTTCAAATTTGTTGACACTTGTTTTGTGGCCTAACATATGATCTATTCTGGAGAATGTCCCATGTATACTTTAAAAGAACATATATTCTGCTGTTTTAGGATAGAATGTTCTGAATATATCTGTTAAATCCATCTAGTCCAGTGTGTAATTTAAAGTCATTGTTTCCTTGTTGATTTTCTATTTAGATTATTTGTCCATTGATGTAATTAGGGTGTTAAAGTTCCCTACTATTATTGTATTATTATTGGCTAGTTCTTTTATGGTTGTTATTAACCATTTTATGTATTTGGATACGCCTATGTGGGTGTATAAATATTTACAATTGTGATATATTCTTGTTGCATTGTCCCCCTGTATTATTATTATAGTGCACTTCTTTGATTCTTATTACAGTCTTTGTTTTAAAGTCTATATTTTTTGATGTAAGTATTGCTAATGTAGCTTTTGTTTGACATCCTTTGCATGATAAATGATTCTACATCCCCTCACTTCCAATCTGCCTATGTATTTAGGTCTAAACTGAGTTCTTTGTAGGTAGCATATAAATGAGTTATTTTTAATCCCTTGTGTCACTCTTTATCTTTTGCTTGGAGTGCTTATTTACCTTCAAGGTAATTATTGATAGATATGTATTTATTGTCATTTTATTATTTGTCTTGTAGTTGTTTCTGAAGATTTTCTCTGATCCTTTCTTGTCTTTCTTTCGTGGTTTGCTGGTTTCCTTTAGTGGTATATTTGGATTCTTCCTGTTTATTCTTTGCATATTTCTTAGTGATTTTTGATTTGTGGTTATCATTAGGTTTGTATGTAACATCTTCTGCATATAGCAGTTTATATTAAGTTGATGGTTATTTAAATTTGAACCCATTTTTTACATATCTCCTCCCCTTGTTTTAGGAATATGATGTCATATTTTACATCTTTTTATTTTGTGAGTTCCTTGGCTGATATTTGACAAAAATATTTATTTTTACTGCTTTGTGTTACTTACTTTCATACTGTCATTTTTTGGTCTTTCCACTCAAAGGGTCCCCTTTAATATTTCTTGCAGGGCTTTTTTAGGGGTCATGAACTCCTTTAGTTTTAATTTGTCTGGGGAACTCTTTATCTCTCCTATTCTGAATGATAGACTTGCTAGATAAAATATTCCTTTTTAAAAAATAATTTATTTTATTTTATTTTTTTTGGTGTTCCAAGATTCATTGTTATGCACCAGTGCTCCATGCATTTCATGCCTTCGTTAATACCAACCACCAGGTTCACCCATCCATCCACCCTCTCCCTTCTAAAACCCTCAGTTTATTTCTCAGGGTCCACAGTCTCTCCTGCGTTTTCTCCCTCTCTGATTCACCCCAGCTTACATTTCCTCTCTTTCTCCTACTGTCCCCCATGTCACTCCTTATGCTCCACAAGTAAGTGAAACCATATGACACTTGACTTTCTCTGCTTGGCTTATTTCATTCAGCATAATCTCCTCCAGTCCTGTCCATGTTGCTACAGAAGTTGGGTATTCATTCTTTCTGATGGAGGCATAATATTCCATTGTGTATATGGACCATATCTTCTTTATCCATTTGTCTGTTGAAGGGTATCTTGGCTCTTTCCACAGTTTGGCGATTGTGGCCATTGCTGCTACGAACATTGGGGTACCTGTGGCCCTTCTTTTCACTACATCTGTTAGATAGAGTATTCTTGCCTTTGAATGTATTATGCCATTCACATTGGCTTGGAAAGTTTCTGCTGAAAAATGCTCAGATAACCTTCTGGGTTTCCCTTGTATTTAATTGTCTTATTTAGTCCTGTTGCTTTTAAAAAGTTTTCTTTCTCGGGGCGCCTGGGTGGCTCAGTTGGTTGAGCGACTGCCTTCAGCTCAGGTCATGATCCCGGAGACCCAGGATCGAATCCCACATCGGGCTCCCTGCTCTGGGGGGAAGCTTGCTTCTCCCTCTCTCACTCCCCCTGTTTGTGTTCCCTCTCTGGCTGTGTTTCTCTCTGTCAAATAAATAAAATCTTAAAAAAAAAGTTTTCTTTCTCATTTTATTTTGCCATTGTAATTATAATATGTCTTGGTGTGGATCTACTTTTGTTGATTTTGTTGGGGGTTTTCTGTGCCTACTGGATGTGGATATCTGTTTCCTTCCCAGATTAGGGAAGTTTTCAGCTATTATTCCTTCAAATAAATTTTCTGTCCCTTTTCCTCTCTCTTCTTTTTCTGGAACTCCTGTAATGTAAATGTTACTATATTTGATGATGTCACTGAGTTCTCTAAGTCTGTTCTAGTTTTGCATAATTCTTTTTTTCTCTCTTTTGTTCACTTTAATTACTTTTCATTATTTTGTTTTCTAGGTCATTAATTTGTTCCTCTGCTTTTTCCAGCTCTCTGTTCATTCCATCAAGTGTGTTTCTTATTTCTTTTATTGGGCCCTTTATCTCTGTTTTATTATTTCTTAGCCCTGTCTTAAAGGTCTCACTCATGTCTTCCACTGTTTTCTTAAGTCCAGTAAGTATCCTTATGATTATTATTTTAAATTCTCTATCAGGCATGTTACTTATATCTGTTTCACCTAGATCTCTGGCCTTAGCCTTTCCTGTTCTTTCATTTGTGACAAATTCCTCTGTCTTCTCATTTTGTCTGTCTTGTGCCTGCTTCTCTATGTTAGGAAAGTCAGCCACTTCTGTTCCTGAGGATAACAGCGTTTGGGGATGTGGTGTTCGCAGGGGTTGGGCCAATCTTGGGGGTGAGGGCCTGCTGCACTGGGACTGAGGCAACTAATTTATCCATTAGTATTTCATATTTTAATTATTATTTGTATCCTAATAATATTAGTTTTGAAATTTAATGTCCAGTCGTTATTAATGTATAGAAATAGAGTTTTAACATGGCCTTATACCCTCCAACTTTGCTTTTTTAAATGAATTTCTTATACATTTCTACCTATGCAATTATGTCATGTGCAAATAAAGGTATTTTTACTCTTCCCTTTTCAGTTGCATGGCTTTTATTTATTTTTCTTGACTTTTGCACTGGTTAGAATCTACAGTGCAGTGATTAATAGAAATATGAGAACAAATAGATATACTTGCCTTGTTCATGATCTTAGGAGGAAGCCATTCAAGTCTTACTATGAAGTATCATCTTATATGTTTTTCAGAATTCACTACACCAATTTGAGGAAGTTTCCTTCTATTTTTAGTTTACTGATAATTTTTACTATGGATAGATATTGAATTTGTTGAATGCTTTTTCTGCATTTAAAGAGTCAGTTATATGGGTTTATTTATTCCATCAGTTAATATGGTGAATTACATTGGTTGATTTTTGAATATTGAATTAGTCATGTATTTCTGGAATGTACCTCGCCTTGTTGTGATGTATCATTCATTTTTATATATTGCTGGATCAATTTGCTAATATTTATTTTGAATTTTTGCAAATATTTTCACGTGGGTTATTGATTTGTAGCTTTCCTTCTTTTTTGTAGTATCTGTCTTATTTTGGCATTAGAGTAATTCTGGTAAAAAAATGAGCTGAGAAATGTTCTCTTCCTTCAGTTTCTGAGAGACTGTATACAATTAGCATCATACCCTTTAATTGTTAGGTAGAATTTGCCAGTGAAAACATTTGCTCTATAATTTTCTCACGTGTATGTTCTTAACGACACATGGTTCAATGGTGGTAATAGACTTACACGATAGATTCATGGGCTATTTAAGTTATCTATTCCCTCTTTAGTGAGATTTGGTAGTTTGTCTTTCAAGGAATTGATCCATTTCACTTATGTTGTAAAATTTGTGTCCAGAAAGTTGTCAGTAAAATCCTTTATTATCTTTATAATATCTGTGGGATCAGTAGTGATGTTTTCTTCCTTCCTTCCTTCCTTCCTTCCTTCCTTCCTTCCTTCCTTCCTTCTTCCCTCCCTCCCTCCCATCCCTCCTCCCTCCCTTCCTTCTTTTCTTTTTTTTCTTTTCTTTCTTTCTTTCTTTCTTTCTTTCTTTCTTTCTTTCTTTCTTTCTTTCTTTCTTTCTTCTTTCTTTCTCTTTCTTCTCTCCCTCCCTCCCTTCCTTCATTCTTTTTATCCTTCCTTCCTTCCTTCTTTTATCAGTCTGATTAGAGGTTTAGCAATTTTCTGATATTAAAAAAAAAAGCTCTTAGTTTCATACATTTTCTTTGTTGTTTTTACCTTTACAGTTTTATTGATTTCTGTTTAATCTTTATTTATTTCCTTCTGCTTGCACTGGGTTAATTTATTATTCTTATTCCAATTTATTATGTGTAAAACTAAATCATTGGTTTTTAATCTAATTAACCTTTCTAGCATATACATTTATTGCTTTGGATTTCTTTCTAAACATTGTTTTTCCTTAATCTCATGATTTTTAATGTTTCATGTTTCCTTTCATTCAGTTCACAATATTTTCAAATTTCCCTTTGTTAATTTCTTTTATCCATTTATTTAGAACTGGAGTGTTTAGTCTCTAAATATATGACTATTTTTTAAATTTATTTAATTTAATTTAATTTATTTTATTTTTTTATTGTTACTTAAAATTTTTTTTCCAGTGTTCCAAGATTCATTCCCCATTCCCCACACCCAGTGCTCCACGTAATAGGTGCCCTCAGTACCCACCACCAGGCTCTCCCATCCCCCACCCCCCTCCCTCCAAGTCCCTCAGTTTGTTTCTGTGTCCAGAGTCTCTGTTGTTTCGTTTCTCTCCCTGGATTACCCTACTTCCCATTTACTTTCCTTCTCCCACTGTTCTCCAGGTTACCCCTGATGCACCACAAATAAGTGAAATCATGTGATACTTGACTTTCTCTACTTGGCTTATTTCACTCAGCATAATCTCTTCCAATCCAGTCCATGTTGCTACAAAAGTTGGATATTCATCCACTCTGATGGCGGCATTGTATTCCATTGTATATATGTACCACATCTTCTTTATCCATTCATCTGTTCATGGGCACCTTGGCTTTTTCCACAGTTTGGTGATTGTGGCCATTAAAACTGCGATGAACATTGGGGTACATGTGGCCCTTCTTTTCACCACATCTGTATCTTTGGAGTAAATGCCCAGTAGTGCAATTGCAGGGTCATAGGGTAGCTCTATCTTTAATTTTTTAAGGAATCTCCACACTGTTTTCCAAAGCGGCTGCACCAGTTTACATTCCCACCAACAGTGTAAGAGGGTTCCCCTTTCTCCGCAGCCTCTCCAACACTTGTTTCCTAACTTGTTAATTTTGGCCATTCTGACTGGTGTAGGGTGGTATCTCAGTGTGGTTTTGATTTGAATTTCCCTGATAGCTAGTGACGCTGAACATTTTTTCATGTGTCTGTTAGCCATTTGTTTATTTTCTATGGAGAAGTGCCTCTTCATGTCTCTTGCCCATTTTTTGATGTGTTCATCTTCTTTTTGGATGTTGTGTTTGATCAGTTCTTTATAGATCTTGGATATCAGCCCTTTTATGACTATTTTTAATATTTCTTCTTGTTGTGGGTTCTAACTTGTGTTCGATTATATTTGTAAAATTCTAAAATAAAATTTTACATTTATTGAAACTTATTTTATAACTCAGAATGCAACCACTTTGGAAATTATTTCATATGTTTTGTGTGTTTTAAAAGAATATGTATTCTTTTGATTGTGAAAGTGGAATGGTCTATAAACATTAATTAAGTCAAGCTGCATGATAGTATTGTTCAAGTTTTCGATGATTGTTTCTATTTCCTTGGTGTTAGTTGTGATCTCTCCCCTTT